>PVIA01003282.1:0-174442 GCA_004024845.1 Tonatia bakeri | reverse complement strand
TCTGTTTAAATAAGTTCTCAATTTGTTGCTTTTCCTCTTCCCCTTCTGGTACCCCTATAATTCGGATGTTGGAACGTTTAAAGGTGTCCTGGAGGTCCCTAAGCCTCTCCTCAGTTTTTTGAATTCTTGTTTCTTCCTTCTTTTCTGTTTGGTTGTTCCTTTCTTCCTTCTGGTCCACTCCATTGATTTGAGTCCCAGTGTAAAACTATCTTTTAAGGTTGTGAAAACTAAGTATGTAAAAGCCCAGATTTAACAAAATGATTAGCTGTTGAAAGAGCTTAAATACTTTTGCATATTTTTATGATTAGAAAAGTAATATATGCCCATGGGAAATAAAATATAAACTGAGGCATATTAAAAATTTTAAGAGTTTATTTGAGCAAAAATGGATTTGAACCGGGCAGCCTCCAGTGTAGGAGACAGAAAGAAGCACTGGGGAACTATACAGAATGACATTCATAGGCAGAAGGGAGCAGGAACCAGGAAGGTGTGTGAGGCAGAAAAGTGAGTTGATGTGGCAAGGTCGCTTTCTTCTAGGGGATGGCAGGGGTCTCTCAGGCAGATTTCTAACTAGTGCTGATCAGTTGATTCCTGGCTGACTGGATTAAGATTCCATTTCTGAGAGAGCTGAGAGTCTGAGTTTTGGTTTGGTGAGATGGGGCTTAACATAAGCAACCCCATTTTGGGATTATGTCTCATTTTTAACACAGGAAAACAAGGTGAATGGAGATACTGAGGGTTGAGCAGTTAGTGCCTTTTAAACTTTAGCATGCTTAAGGATCACCTATATCTCCTCTTCCTTTTTTCTTCTTTTGGAGACAGCTGTGTAGGTGGGGAAGAAGCAGGAAGTCTGAAGGAGCAGAGGCAGGATCAGGGGTCAAGGAAGTACCTGGTATATACAACAGGTTGATTAAGCAAATACACTGAGTATAATGAGAGCCAAGTTTCCTCACTGTTAGAGAATGAATTTATAAATATTGAAAGGGTAGGTTAGGAAGAACTCTGAGGTATTAAATTAGGATTAGAAATATTGGTGTGCACTCATGATTTTTAACCTATTCACATTGATAAATAGACTAATACACACACAGATATATACATTTATCTATATATCTTTATATACAAACACAGATATATTGGGTTGGCCAAAAAGTCTGTTTAGTTTTTTTCCATAAAATAAAACACACATTTTTTGTTTTCACCAATAACTTTATTAATGTGGATATTTTGAGTATGTCAGCTATCTCCTATATGGTGTAACATTAACTATTCTCAATGAATGTCTTGATTTGATTGCTATCAACTTCAACTGGTCTACCCGACCATGGAGCATTGTCCAATGAGAAATCTCCAGCATGAAACTTTGCAAACCACTTTTGACACATTCAGTCAGTTACAGCACCTTCTCCATACACTGCACAAATCTTGTTGTTTTTAAGTTGTGTTTTTACCTTTCTTGAAATAATAAAGTATAAGATGCCAAAAATGTTGTGTATTTTCTTCCATCTTCAATATTAAAATGGCTACACCAAAATTTCCCAGTTTTGATGTTTTTTTTTAAGCATCCTGATATGAATGCTATGTCAATACAATCCAAAAAAGTTGTTTTGAATGAAGTTAAAGACAACCAAGTATAACTAGAGCCATTTTATGAGAAAAACCAAACGAACTTTTTGGTCAACCCAGTATTCCTAAGTTCAGTCAACTAAGAGACTAGAAAGCACCTTAAGAGCAATGAGCAAACCAAATGCCCAGATCTTGACTTTTAATACTGGCTTCCCCAAAAGGAACCCAAGTTCTTGCAGAAATGGTTGATGTAAGAACTGGGACAGAGAAAGTGAAAGATAAGGCTGGAACATTGTTTTGTGGTAGAAACATTCAAAACATCTCCAGGTGTGAGGCCTCAGAAGTAGAGAACTTTTTAGGATCAAGCGATCCATAGTGTACCATGTTAAGGAGGAATCAAAAGAAAGAGTGATGGACTGTGAAGCTTTAGTGCTGTGGGGCAGAGGTAGAAATCACTGAGATAACAGCAGGAAGTCGGATTGAAAAGAACGGGGATGAAGGCCTTGAGGAACTAGGAGAGTTTCCAGGACGCCAGTGGAAGCTACAGTCTAAAAGAGGAAATGGATATGTGATAGGCATTTTGGAATCCAGTGCAGGAAAGATTGATTGGGGAGGGTTAAAAAATGGTTGTCTGGAAGTGGCAGTGAAGATCAAGGTGTAGGCTGGCCACTTGCTCTTGTCCTTGGAGAGGAAGAGGAACAGTCTCTATGCTACATGGGGCTACCTGCACTGTGCATGATTTTGAAGCTAGAGATTCCCGTTTGGGAACACAGTATGAAAAGGAGCTTTTTTTTTTTTTTTTTTTTTTTTGTCTCTTCTGATAGCCTACACTTTAGGGTCTCTTACTAACCTGGAAGAATTGATCCTTCCTGCTGGAGATGGGATTCATCAAGTGGCCAATCTGATCATCCAGCAGTGTCAGAATCTTCAATGTCTCCGAGTTTTCTCATTTACCAAGACTTTAAATGATGACAGTGTAATAGAAATTGGTGAGTTACCCTCAGGTTTGTCTCAGCTTGCATGAAAGCCACTGACATTACTCAAGCTTTCTGCTGCAAGATATCTATAAAACCTCTTGTCTCTCTAAAAGTGCTCAACCCACTTCCTCATTTTCACTATCTTCTAGCTCCCTCTTAGGTTCTGTTGATTTAGGCATTCTGGTCAGATTTGGAAATGAAAGATGTCCTCCCATTTCAGACGAGATAAGCCCTCAAGTCTGTGTTCTTGACACCCAGTGCTTCATACTCCTGGCCACATACCTTCTATGCACTTCTTTTTACAGTATTTTAAAAAATTGAATATTAACACACATACAGAAAAGTACATAAATGTGCAGCTCAATAACTTTCATTTTCTCAGTACCTCAGTCTCTAAAGTTAGTCATGCTACAGCCATGGATTCTAGAGTGAAACCAAACCTACCCTTTGTCCAAATGAAGAAAAAGAAATTTAGCAATTAAAAACAAAAACAAAAACCCTGCTAGGTATCCACTTCTAAAGTGAAGTCAACCTATATTCATTGAGAACTTATTGCATGCCAGGCTCCCATATCCTTCCAAACCCTCAATAACAAGGGGTCCCCTTTGGGCCACAGGTGCGGTGTATGGCAGTAGACAGTGAGAAGACATGGTCTGAGGAACGTCAAATCTTCTTCTCTGTTAAAGGAGAGATGGTGTGGTTGCCACAACCTCTATTGTCCCTTGTAACTTAGCCTGTTTCTTAGCCATGCTGTGCTCGTACACCTGGCTTCCTGGGAGACGGAAAGGGAAGTCCAAATAGGCACAGAATGACAAAACTCTCATAGCAAAAGTGGCTTCGCTGCTCTAGGGCTTAACTTTATGCCTCTGGTTTCTGCTTTTCCCCAGGGTTTTGGCCAGTTCTTCATCAACCAGTTAGCTCTTTGGGACTTTTAAGAAGATATTTTAAAAATAATTATATTGACATTTTCTACTTTTGGTGGTGATGGTGGTGGTGGTGGTGGTGGTGATAGGAGAAGAGGCTGGTTCAAACAACTGGGCCTACCATTATCGAAATAAAAGTCATGATGATTCTGATTTCATACATATTTTGCTTTTATAGCCAAAGTAGCACTCAACGGAGGTTTCCAGAAACTTGAGAACTTAGATCTTTCCATGAATCACAAGATTACAGAGGAAGGATACAGAAATTTCTTCCAAGCACTGGACAACTTGCCGAACTTGCAAGAGCTGAAGATTTCCAGGCATTTCACTGCATGTATCAGAGCGCAGGCCGCCACAGTCAAGTCTCTGAGTCAGTGCATGTTGCGGCTGCCACGCCTCACCAGCATTAGCATGTTGAGTTGGCTCCTGGATGCAGAAGACATCGCACTGCTTACTTCTGTGAAAGAGAAACATCCTCAATCTGAACACCTAACTATTTACTGGAAATGGGTAGTGCCATTCTCTCCAATCATTCAGAAATAGAAGTTTAGTTAAAAACTCCTGAATCAAGAAGATATTGGTCAAAAATTCTAAAAACCTAATTATCCAAAAACATTTTATTAAATGTTACATACAAAATAATACTTACAAAACATGTAAAGGCATGTAAAAATAACAACAACCCTGCTTGCACATCACTGAGCTTAAGAACCGGATTTAAAAAAAGAAAAGAAAAAGATTATCCCCAGTACTTTTGAAGTCTCTGAATGATCCTCCCAACTAAAGTTGATGCATCTAACCCTCCATCATCCAGCATCAACATGAGGTTTTCAGGCTAATTACGGTGAAGAATAACAAAGCCACGGTGAGGGGGTTGAGGGAGTTACGCTGATCTCTCTTAAAGCCACAATATGGAAGAATTCAGGTTACCTATAAAATGACTAACTTAAGGATTGAATCAGTTTCACACATTGGTGAAACAAGAGTGCACTTTAACACCGGGTGAAGGTGTATCTTTTGTGGGCCGGAGAGATCCATCAGTCCTTGCAGGGTCTGTTCTGTGTATTTAACTTTGGTGTGGTTGAGTTTACTTATACCTCCCCTTTATCCATTGCCAATGGGAAGAAGAAATAGGATTTAGGGGGAAATACTTTAACTCCAGAGGCTTTTGATTCAACATTACTGCATAAGCTAAAAAAGCAGAATTTAGCATTATTACAAATTAGTTATATTTGTTTTCCAGAAAATTGATTATCAATGCCTTTTTAGATGACAATGTTTGAGAGTTCAACGTATGCTATAATGGCCTTAGAATTTTCTTATAATCCACTCTGTGCGGGGAGAATATATTGTCTCTTTTGTGACCTCATGTGGCTCAAGATTTCAAATTTGATGTGAGTGTCTACAGTCAGGGTGTCCAACCTTTTGGCATCTCTGAGCCACACGGGAAGAAGACTTGTCTTGGGCCACACATTAAATACACAAACAGCAATGAAAAATGATGAGCAAAAAAAGGTTTTAAGTAAATGTACAATTTTGTGTTCGGCCACATTCACAGCCACCCTGGGCTGCATGTGGCCTGTGGGCCGCGGGTTAGACACCCCTGCTACATCTTTGTCTCCAGAATTTCACTCCTGTTAGTTAAGCAGAATTTTCTGAATGGCCAGAAGACCATTCCAAATTCATAATGCTAGCATAAGTTGGAAAACAATCAGTCTTTAATCCTAATTTTTATTTTTACCAAGGAAAAAGCCTATCCTTCCCTTCCAACCCAAGTATGAAACAGAGGGACAGTGTGTATGGTATGATCCCATTTAGTAAAAAAAATACTCTCATGTTTTTAGATGCATGAAGAATTTTTGTGATTTTACTTATATATGGAATTTGAAGAACAATATAAATGAACAAACGAAACAGAAACAGACTCAGACACAGGGAGCAGACTGATGGTTGCCAGAGGGAAAGGGGCCAGAGGACAGGTGAAAAAGGTGAAGGGACTGAGAAGTCCAGACTGGTAGTCACAAAACAGTCCCAGGGATGTAAGGTACAGCCTAGAGAACATAGTCAATAATATTGTGATTACTATTACAGTGCCGGGGGTACTGGAAATATCAGGGAGGTCACCTGGTAAAGTACATGATTGTCTCACCACTGTGCTGCACACCTGAAACCAATGCAAAGTAACACTGAGTGTAAACTGCAATTGAAAGAACAAATTTCCCGGAAGAGTATACAATAAAATGTTAATAGTGGTAACTCTGAAATAGGACTGGATGGCATTCTTTCCGCTTTCTCCCTTTTTCTGTGGTATTTTGTTTTACAAGTGCCTATACTATTTTTATATTTAAAATAAAATAAAAAGCTAGTTTACAACATTAAGAGGAGTTACCTCTGGAGGGTGAGATTACTGGAAGGGTGAGGTGGGTTACTGTCCTGCTTGTCTGATTGTATATGTAATAATACTTTTTGTAGTCAGAAAAGTTTTAAGCACTGTAACAGAATCCAGTCACGAGACAGAAACCACACACTAACTTAAATGGGGAAATTTACTATGAAGTTATTAACTGTAACAGGAATTAAGACACCTCTAAGCAGATGTAGGAAACAGCTGTGGGCTCTTCACCTTAGCCTTAGACAGAGCACCCAAAAAAGGATCCCCAGATATAGGTCTGCTCAGATACAGACCTCCAAGCAGAGGGCACTGCCATGGACAGCAGAGAGGTTTGCTGGAGCTGCAGAAGTGCAGTCTGAGGAGGTGCCTTGGAGGTGTCAGAAGAAGCCACTGGTGTCAGGGGAAGCCACTCACGTCTGGGAGGTGCATGACACTCTCCGGAAGAAACTAACCAGGGAAAGAAGTCCCTCGATCCTCCTATGCTCACCAGCACCCTCTACTGACAAACGTTACCACTGTGCCTGCTGAAAGGGGAGAGGTGTTTACTGCGTCCAGATCTTTTATTGTAGAATAGGCAATGAAGGCTGGATTTAGACATGAGAAGCAATAACTTGATAATTGATACAAGTACTGCTTACTAAGTAGTTCATATATAAACAGAAAGAACTAGTTAATTATCAAGACTGATAGGATATGTACCACGTGTATGTTTGTATATTCACTGAAAACATCTTAAATAATGTCTGAGAAACTGGTTGGTAGTGGTGACCGACCTCAGGAAGGGGACTGGGATAGCTAGAGGACAGCAGTGGGAGGAAGGTTTTCTTTTTTCATCCTGCATATTCTTTTGTACAATCTGAATTCTGTACCATGTACATGTACTATTAAAAATACTTAAAATACATCATGCTCTGGCTGGTGTGGCTCAGTGGGTTGAGTGCCAGCCTGCAACCAAAGGGTTGCTGGTTTGAATCCCAGCCAGGGCACATGCCTGGGTTGTGGTCCAGGTCCCCACTAGGGGGCATGCAAGAGACAACCACACACTGGTGTTTCTCTCCCTGCCTTCCCCTCTCTCTAAAAATAAATAAAATCTTTTAAAAAATACTTAAAAAATCAAGCTTCCCTCCTAACTCATTGAGAGCTCTGTTTCCTTTACTGCTTCTCCTCATATGTGATCTCTAAACACTGGGAGTACCTGAGCTCTTCTCTGACATCTCGGTTTAAATGCGTCTCCTTGGCTATCTGATCCTGATGAATGGCTTTAAAGCCAACATCCATGCTGACTTCTAAATTTTCATCTCTAGCCTAGATCTCTCCTTTGGACTCTTTACTCATGTCCAACTCCTATGAAGGGCATCTCACATTTCTCACGTCCAACTCCTATCTTTCCTTCCTACCAAAATACTCTTTATTCAGGCTTCTCCATCTCATTAAATTCCAGCTGTATTATTCCTCTTGCTTAGGTCAAAAATCTTGAGTCACCCTGACTCCTCTCTTTCATTCTTCACATGTAATCTATTGGCAAATCCTGAGCTCCACTTGCAAAGTACACTCAGATCCAACCACTACTATCGACGAATCCTAACTAGTTGGCCTGCTTCTCCCCTTGAAACTTACAATGTATTTTGTTGTTTTTTTTAATCCTCCTTTGAGGATTTATTCTTCTTTAAAATTGATTTAGAGAAAGAGGAAGGGAGAGAGAGAAAGATACAGACACAGAGAGAGAAACATTGACGTGAGAAACTGATCCATTGCCTGCCGCACGTGCCCGGCCTGGGCATTAAACCTGCAACATATCGGTGTTTGGGACAACACTCCAACCAGCTGAGCCACCTGGCCAGGGCTGGCCTATTTTTTTAAAATTTATTTTTTTAAATTATATATTATTGATTATGCTATTACAGGTGTCTTGATTTTTCCTCTTTTGCCCCCCAGCATCCCCAACACTCTCAAGCAATCCCCCCACCATTGTTCATGTCCATGGGCCACATGTTTAAGTTCTCTGGCTACTCCATGTCCTATACTGTACTTCACAGTCCTATGGCTATTCTGTAACTAGCTATTTGTCTTTCTTAACCCCCTCACCTCTCTAAACTTTTCCCCACACCACCCTCCCATTTGGGAACTGTTGTCCTTATCCATAATTCTGTCTCTATTCTTCTTGTTAGCTTAGTTTGTTTTTTAGATCAATTGCTGATAGACTTGTATTTTTTTGCCATTTTATTCTTCCTAGTTTTGATCTTCTTTTTCTTAAATAAGTCGCTTTACCATTTCATATAATAATGGCTTGTTGATGATGAACTCCCTTAGTGTTTTCTTGTCTGGGAAGCTCTTTATCAGCCTTTTGATTCTAATTGATAGCTTTGCTTGGTAAAGCAATCTTGGCTGTAGGGCCCTGCTTTTCATCACTTTGAATATTTCTTGCCAATCCCTTCTAGCCTGCAAAGTTTCTTTTGAGAAATCAGCTGACAGTCTTATGGGAACTCTCCTATAGGTAACTAAACTCTTTTCCTTTCTTTTTAAAGATTTTATTTATTTATTTCTAGAGAGAGGGGAAGGGAGGGAGGAAGAGAGGGAGAGAAACATCAATGTGTGGTTGCCTCTTATGTGGCCCCCACTGGGGAACCGGACCACAGCCCAGGCTTGTGCCCTGACTGGGAATCAAACCAGCGACCCTCTGGATTGCAGCCCGCACTCAATCCACTGAGTCATACCAGCCAGGGCTAACATTTTTTCTCTTGCTGTTTTTAAGTTAGATTCTCTCTTTATCTTTAACCTTTGGCACTTTAATTATGATATCTCTTGGAGTGGGCCTCTTTGCATACATCTTGTTTGGGACTCTACTTGGAAATAGACTTCCGTGTCTATTTCATTCACCGAAATAGGGAAGTTTTCTTTCATTATTTTTTCAAGTAGATTTCCAATTTCTTGCTCTTTCTCTTTTCTTTCTGTCACCCCTATGATGTAAATGTTGGACGTCTTAAAGTTGTCCCAGAGGCTGCTTATACTATCTTCGTTTTGGGGTTTATTTGTTGTTGTTTTTTTTGCATTTTTTCTTCTTGTTCTGATTGGTTGTTTTATGGTTCCTTATGTTCCAAATCATTGATCTGATTCTCAGCTTCATTCACTCTACTGTTGTTTCCCTGTGAATTGTTCTTTATTAGTACATCTTTTGTTTCTGACTGGATCTTTTTTATGCTGTTGAGCTCCTTACTAAGTTCCTTAAGCATCCTTTAAATCAGTGTTTTGAACTCTGCAAACTGATAGTTTATCTACATTTTGTTTAGTTCTTTTTCTGGAGTTTTGATCTGTTCTTTCATTTGGGCCATGTTTCTTTGTCTCCTCATTTTGGCTGCCTCCCTATGTTTGTTTCTATGTGTGAGATAGAGCTGCTTTGACTCCATGTCTTTTTTTAAAAATATATTTTATTATGTTATTACAGTTGTCCCATTCCCCCCCCCCGCTTTATTCCCCTCTGCTCTGCATCCCCTTTCCACCCACATCACCCCCGCCCCATCTTAGTTCATGTCCATGGGTCGTACATATAAGTTTTTTGGTTTCAACATTTCCTATACTATTCTTAACCTCCCTCTATTTTGTACCTACCAATTATGTTACTTATTCCCTGCACCTTTCCCCCCATTTTCCCCTCTCCCCCTCCCTGCTGATAACCCTCCATGTACTCTCCATTTCTGTAATTCTGTTCCTGTTCTAGTTGTTTGCTTAGTGTGTTTTTGTTCTTAAGGTTCAGTTGTTGATAGTTGTGAGTTTGTTGTCATTTTACTGATCATAATTTTGATCTTCTTTTTCTTAGGTAAGTCCCTTTAACATTTCATGTAACAAGGGCTTGGTGATGATGAACTCCTTTAACTTGACCTTATGTGAGAAGCACTTTATCTGCCCTTTCATTCTAAATGAAAGCTTGCTGGATAGAATAATCTTGGATGTAGGTCCTTGCCTTTCATGACTTTGAATACTTCTTTCCAACCCCTTTTTGCCTGTAAGGTTTCTTTTGAGAAATCAGCTGATGGTCTAATGGGCATTCCTTTGTAGGTAACTGTCTCCTTTTCTCTTGCTGCTTTTAAGATTCTCTCCTTCTCTTTAATCTTGGGTAATGGAATTATGATGTGTCTTGCTGTGTGCTTCCTTGGGTCCAACTTCTTTGGGATTCTCTGAGCTTCCTGGACTTCCTGGAAGTCTATTTCCTTTGCCAGATGGGGGAAGTTCTCCTTCATTATTTTTTTCAAATGAGTTTTCAATGTCTTGCTCTTCCTCTTCTCCTGGCATTCCTACGATTCGGACATTGGAACATTTAAAGTTGTTCCAGAGGTTTCTAAGCCTCTCCTTATTTTTTTTGAATTCTTGTTTCTTCATTCTTTTCTGGTTAACTGTTTATTTCTTCCTTCTGGTCCGAACCATTGATTTGAGTCCCGGTTTCCCTCCTGTCACTGTTGGTTCCCTGTACATTTTTCTTTATTTCATTTTGCATAGCCTTCACATTTTCCTCTATTTTGCAACCACATTCAACCAATTCTATGAGCATCCTGATTACCAGTGTTTTGAACTGTGCATCTGATAGGTTGGCTATGTCTTCATCTCTTAGTTGTATTTTTTTCTGGAGCTTTGATCCGTTCTTTCATTTGGGCCTTTTCTTTTTGTGTGTGTCTTGGCATGCCTGTTATGTAGTAAGGGGTGGGGCCTTAGGTGTTCACCAGGATGGGGCAAGGCACTTGGCTGCATTGTGATACTGTATGTGGGGGAGTAGTTAGAGAGGGGACAATGCCACTTGTTCAGCTCTCGGCTTTCAGTCACTTCCCCCACTACCCACAAGCAAATTGGGCCCTTCTGGTGCTGATTCCTGGGTGAGTGGGTTTGTGTTCACTTTAGGACCCCGTGGGTCTCTCTAATGAACACTCCTGTGAAGCTGGGAGTTTCTTCCGCTGCTGCTTCAACCCCCACAGGTGTTTTCAATCAGGTTTTGAGGCTTTATTTCCCCACCATGGAACCTTGAGTTGCTCCATCTATCACACTCCCCAGTTGTTCCTCCAGGTTTATCCACTCGTGAACATGGGACCGCCCACCCTGGTCCTCCAGCTGCCACAGCCGACTTGCCACAAGTTCTCTCCACCCTGGCTGCCTGTCTCCACTCTTCATACTGGTCTGGATGAATGTTTCTTCTTTAACTCCTTGGTTGTTGGGCTTCCATACAGTTTGATTTTCTGTCAGTTCTGGTCGTTTCTTGTTTCTTGTTTTTTTTTAAATTTGTTGTTTTCCTTCTTTGGGTTGTGTGAGGAGGCACAGTGTGTCTACCTATGCTTCCAC
The DNA here is from genome assembly GCA_004024845.1 of Tonatia bakeri. Lineage (NCBI taxonomy): Eukaryota > Metazoa > Chordata > Mammalia > Chiroptera > Phyllostomidae > Tonatia > Tonatia bakeri. The sequence continues at coordinate 163,262 of PVIA01003282.1, read as the reverse complement.
CTTGGCTGGAAGTCTGACCCCACGTCTTGATAGTATAGCCTAATGTAGTAGATATTCTGTAGGGTCCAGTGGCATAGCCTCCTCTATCACCCAAACTGGGTACTCAAGGTGTGCCTTTTGTGTGGGCTGAGTACACCCTCCTCTTGTAGTTGAGCCCTGGTTGTTGTTGGCAGATCAATGGGGGGATTTACCCAGGTCAGTCAGCTTCAAGGACTAGCTATGACCACTGACCCCCAAACTCTGCCCTCTGTGAAGGACCAGCTGTGTGGGGGTAGGGTGGTGGTGCTCCGACATGGTCTAAAGCTGTCCACTGGGTGCACAGGCTCTCAGGTTTCCTGGGTGGTGCTGGCCAAAGTCAACCCCTACTTGTGTTTTTCCTGGGGCCATCCTGCCTAAGCTGTAAAGCAATCTGAGATGGCTGTTACTTATGCTGGGCTTGGAGATTCCCAGGTGAAGCCAAGCTGTTAGTTTAAGTTGACTGCTGCTAGTGACCTGGGGCTCACTGAGGCCAGCTATTGCTTGTTTGATAGAATTTAGTAAGTTGTGAAGCATGAGCCAACACTGGCCATTCATATGGAAAAGCAGTTTGGGTGGACCCTTAAACTGGGTGAGGTGGAGTCTCTGGGGATCTCCAAGGCTGGTCAAACTGTTAGACAGGCTGATGGAGTCTCAGATATGGCACCAGCTTGCCAGATCTGTTGGAGGAGGGTTTAGAAAAGGGATAATGGCCTCTGCTCATCTTGATGCCATACCCTTCAGTCCCTCCCTGTATACCACTAGTGTCTTTCAAGTTGCTACCTGGTGCTGGAGCTCAGGGGAGTGATTATGAGTAGATGAGTCTGTGTGTGGGTTCTTTAAGAGGAACTGCTTGGGACTCCAGCAGTTTCTTCCAGCAACTCAATCCCCATGGTTTTTGCAGCCACTGGTTTTGGGGACTTATCTTCCTGGCACTGGAACCCTGGGCTGGGTGGAATGGTGTGGGGCTAGGACTCCTAGACATATTCCTCCTGGATTTTTATCCACCATACGTGAGTGTGGGATGAGCCTGTTCTGCATCTGTGCCCCTCCTACCAGCCTGGATGGATGGATGTGGTTTCTTTAATTTTGTAGTTGACTTCCATTCAACTCGATTTCTGCTAACACTGAGTGGTGGTGGTTTTATATTTCAGTTGTAATTTTGATGTGGTTGTGTGAAGAGGTGAGCCATGTCCGTCTACAATGCCATCCTGACCGGAAGTCCAGGCTGATCTATTTTCAACACAGCAGCCAGAAGCCTCTTTATAAATCAGATCATGCTACACCTTTGGTTCAAAACCCCCTAATGAATTCCCAGTACAGAGTAAATGCTGAAGACCTTACAATGGCCTACAAATGACCTGACCCTGGCTACCTGTCTTACCTGTCTCTTTTAATTTCTCCTTTGTTCACTTCCACTTGGCCACACTGGCTTCTTTGCTCATCTTAGAGCCTTTGCGCTCATCATTTCCTTTGCATGGCCCTCATTTCCTTTAGATCCCTGCTCAAATGTCACCTCGAGGAGTTTCCTGACTTTTCTTTTAGAAAAGCACCCCCACTTCCAATCTCACTCTGCCTAACCCTGCTCCCTGCTTCACTTTTCTCTACAGCACAGATCACTATGTGCCATCTTGTACAGTGCACTTGCTTACTACTAGCTGTTTCCCAGCACTGTAAACAGGAATTTTCATGTCTTGTTCACTGCTGTCTTCCAAGAAACTAGAATAGTATTGCTTAGCACACAAAGTTAAATAAGATTTGCTGAAATGAGTAACTTCCTGAACCTGTAACCACTCTCCAACTATATTAGATACTAAGGGAAGTAACATCCAAAAATATCCTAGGAAGCAAGCAAGCTGTCCTTATAACTAAATTTAACCCAGCTTATATTTAGGCAATGAAAATATGTTAAATGTATAAAATGTTGGCTGATTGTCATGAAAAATGGTAAAACTAGACTTAACCTGTACTAGGAAGCTGAAGCTATAGAACAATCCATTCTGCAAAGCTTACTTACCACATATTGAATATTCATTTACTCTATAACTATGTACTGGGCAGCTACTGATATGTTAGACATATTTGGTTTTCCCACACAAAACCTCTGAAAGAGAAAGCATTTATCGTATTAACTTCTTCTCCCGCAGCTAAATGGACTAAAAGAATCCCAGGTGCCATGGACACCAAACCTTAGACTAAACTGAAACAATATGACCTCCATCCTCTCCCGAGAATCTGAACTGAGAGACCCAGATCCAGTCAAATGGATGGCAGATGGAACTATAAGGTAGTGATGAAGACAGAATGGCCTGGGCAACCTGGCAGGCAGTGTGCATGAGGAGCACGTGGAGGCGGCCAGGAGAGGGAGACACTGACAGACGAGAGAAGGTGCAGGGAGACAAATGACAGTGTGCCCTTCAAGAAATAAGACCTTGGTTCCTGCTGGCTCGGTCCAGTCCTTGTGACACTCAGCTTTAGCTAGGCCTTGTTTCTTAACCATGGATTTCTAGCAATATTGTTTTACAATTAGCTGTATCTTTACAGTACTACCCCTTTGCCTGGAATAGTTTTCTTTATACAGACTCTACCTCACCATATATATATTCCAAAGAAAAACATTCAGAGAGTCAAGATTAAAAAAATTGATCATTTATTTTTAAAGGCATTAATAAAAAGCTTAACATACTAAGAAAGTTACAATATACAAATGTGTTAACAGATTGACTTTTCTGTATTACATGTGACTTTGAGTTTCCTTTAATTACTCACATTTCCATTGTTCTGTTATTCAAACTGGTTATTCCCTAGAAATGTCTAGCTGATTATTCAAGAATGAGTCACATACAGCAAGGGCAAATGCAGATGACTGTGCCACTCAGCCAAGTGGTCATGACGAAAATGATGGAAAACCATTCACATCGACCAGGGCACATCAAAATACTCTTTTTCCTTGGGAGAGAGCTGCACCTGGATTCGAAAGGAAAAAAGTCTGGATATAATTATGAAATTTAAAAGCCTGTTTTCTTATAAAAACCATAAAGGAGAGAATAAAAATCTGCTAAAATACTTAATGTAATACTAACTTGAATCTTTATGGAATAGTTACATAGACAAATTAATTGTGAAATTCATTTGGAAGAGTAAATAGGCAAGAATATTTTTAAAAAGATTTAAGGAACACTGGTATTTGATCTTTTTTACAAAACAATGATCAAAATCCTGTTGAAAACAATAGTGATTACAATACAAACAACATTCTCCAACTATACAAAACTAGAAATTATTCCTAAATATCTAGAAATTAAAGCATTAAACATTTCTAGAGTTTGAAACAAACTTTTGGAGTATCTGGAAAATTATAAGAATTCTACATAGTAGAATCTACAGAATACAACTAAAGCATTATTCAGAGGAAAATTTATGCTCTTAAAATGGCCATTTTAATAAATAATTGACAAGGAATTTAAAAAGTAGAGAGAAATTAACCCTTGGGATATCATCTGGGTCCATTCAACCCAATTTTAGATTTTGATACAATGGGGGTGTCCTTTTGTGGTGCTTAGTAGAGATTTAATACAATCTCTACTAAGCGCAATTTAACAAAAACCTATTAAAATTATAAATTTGTATCTTTTTCAATCCAGCAGTTCTAATTCCAGACTGAAATTCTAGATTCTAATTCTATTTATTTAGATTATCCTGTAGATGTATTTGTTTATCTACAAAAAGCATTAGGAAAAATAATGACTGTAGAATTAAATAGCAAACAAATGCAAACAGCCTAAACTTCTGTCCATAAGACCTTAATTAAATGACACACATCAATATATAAGAATACCCTGCAGCTGTTTAAAATAAGGTAGTTTTATATGCTGATATGGATCTCAATATAAAATGAAATATTGAGGAAAAAGCACTTACCTGTTCAACAATACTGTATGAATTACCTATAAAAACAAAAAATTAAAAGTTTAAAAGAACGATAGATACATCTTACCTGATTTACTTTAATTACATATTATTTAATTGTCAATAAATATACACAGCACAAAATAGAAAAAATACAAAAGGGTATTCTGTGAAGTCTCCCTCCCATGCCTTTGTCTTCCAGTCCCTCTTCAGAGGTGTCCTGAGTATCACCTTGAGGTGATCATCAAAGCGTACACACATATGTAAATACATATGTACACAGGTAGCAGGCAGCAGAATAGAGTTCTATGTCTTATTTTCATTTAAATGCATCTTCCCGTCAGATTATTTGTGATACAAAACAAGTAACAATGTAGTTAAAAACAAAAAAAGGAATAAACTGAGTATTCAAATTTTAAAACTTTTATTCTATAAAAAAGAATAACAATGAAAAAGTTCTTAAGCTATAATGAGTAGATACTCTAGCAATCAGATAAATATGAAGAATAAGGGCATTGCATTATGCATTAGTTTATTATTTTGGCAAAACAATATGACTACATTGAAGATCTTCAGAATTATTTACAATATGAAGCCCAGTACACAAAATTAATCATCAATACAGAAAAGTAATTCTAAAATCCTCTTTTCCCCTAGACTGTCAAAGAAAAAAAATGACAACAGCCAACACAACAGGCATTTGGTGTAAATGAATGAAAATTGTTTTCTATTTTCTGTCAGATCAGCAAAAAAATATATTTTTGGTGTGCCACAGAATTTTGGTAATTAGTTTAATGTGTGCCATCAGATGAAAAAGGCTGAAAACTTGCTGCAATGAATTAATCTTGCAGAAAACATGCAACTGAAAATTGTTCCAAAATGGGAAGGTGATGCAATGAATTGTGTATCGTACCACGCACTCATTAGAAAAATGATAAAACGCTTGTTAAAAAACAGGGAGAACAGCTGGTAGTGTACTTGTTTTCCTGATACGGTTCATAAAACAGCACAACATACAGACAGGGTGGGGCAAAAATGGGCTTACAGTTGTGAGTACACGAAACGAAGTTTATCCTTGTATTGTTACTTGTTAATTATTATAGTATTTCTCATATGAGCAACTGTAAACTTACTTGTTCCCCACCCTGAATGACACAACTGTTTTCAGGCACTAGGCAACAGACAGCATGGGGCTAAGATACTTGAGAGAGGGAAACACGTAAGGTGAACTTCACTCGCATCCCTTTTTGGCTAGACACAATTTTCAGCTGCAGCACGGAAGGTGATTCTCAGCGAAGAGTATTGTCCTTCCTGGGTGGAATCAACAGACTATAGTTTGGGCCTTGGAACAGGCAGCTGGAAGTTGAGGAGGCAAGGCCTAAAGAGGAGCAATTTGAAGAGAAGGATCTCCAGAAATCTGTGTAGGATTTCCATTTAGGTCCTTGTCCAAACCCCAAATTACTATGTAGGACAAAACTCCACAAAGCCTGGACGAAGCAGGTGCTGTGGTTGGGGTGAGGTGGGCTGCTGAGAGCTGGAGAGAGAATTCTGAGTGGTTCGTAGAGTTCAGCCATTTACTATGTGGCCCAAAGCAAGTCATTTCACTTCTGTGAGCCTTTCTCATTTGTAAAATAGGGACAATTACAGTATCTAATTCAATGGTGATATAAAGATTAAATGAAATAACTACACCTAGCACACCACAGTAGTCACTCAAAAAAAAACAACAACCCCAAAACAACCAACTATTATTATTAAAGGGAAGAAAAATTTCACATGGCAGTTTCTAGTTTCCTTTACAATAAAAATGCAGACTAACAGTTACCTAAGAGTCTACTGAAATCAAGATTTATAAAATAAGATTTTTTTTTACTCTTAACCAGAAGTCTTCATGTAAACCCAAAGACGCATTAATGCTTAGCACACCGCTCAGCCTGGAGACCAAGTACTGGTTTTAAAGTGGAATATAGCTCAGCTCACACTCACACACCACTTTAAAATGCAAAAGGTAAATTTATGCATCATGATAACTAGTAATAAAAAAAATCAGAATTTCAAACCTCAAAAACTAGTTTCTACAAAAGCTATTCCAAATATACTACTTATTCATATTCAAAATGTTACATATATTCACTTAGGATTAACTTTCAAAACCACTCACCTACCTGCAGGATTTGTTTATAGAAAAGTCTTCTCTAAAACTAGCAAGAAATAGGGCTGATGCCTAACCTTTCATGGTGGGTGAAAGATCTGATCGGAAAACATCTCTTCCCATCTGCCCTTTTCTCTCTTTGACATTCCCTCCGTTCTGTGCTCTAAGCCAAAACTGCGCCAGACGTTGCAAACATGCAGAACGAGACTGCAGACATCTGTCTGCCTCTAACGACAGAGGACAGATGAAAGCTCAGTGGCACTTGGAACAGTAATATGACATCTGAGTTACCTTGGGCCTCAAAATATACAATGCTTCTGGCTTTGCATATTCTCCACCTAGGAGATTTTAACCCACTTCACCCCCTGCCTAATTTTTCTACTCACCATTTCAGACTTGCTGAATAACCTAGCTGAAGAACTTCAACTGAATGAAAAAGACTTTAATAAAAGAATGCAATGCAGGCTATTATACTTTCAGATGTGATTTATGTAATTAAAAAAATGCCCTCCCAGAAATGTATCTCCCATCCTGGGAATGAAAAAGGAAATATATTTTTAAAAATATGCTTTTCAAGCCCTGACTGGTGTGGCTCACTGGGATGGGTCATGCCGCAAATCCAGAAGTTGCCAGTTCAGTGCCCAGTCAGGGCACATGCCTGGGACTCAGGCCAGGTCCCCAGGCAGGGGTGTGTGAGAGGCAACCAAACGATGTTTCTCTCCCTCTCTGTCTCTCTCCCTTCCCCTCTCTCTAGAAAACATTTTTATTTATTTTCATGGAAACACCTACCAAAAATCGTAATATCCATAATTTTTGTCAGTCACAACACATAAGTTTACCTTAAGGTTATGACAGAATAGAATCAAATGACTACATATAAAGAGGCATTTTCTATAACGTTGCCCAGAATGCCAAAAGCTACTGAACTGAAGGGATAATGGCATAATGTGTTGACAATCTGACAAAAAGAGTAAGTAAAAGCATTAAAAATGTGATGTTAAGTGGGGACACACACACATAAATGATGGCATTCATATCGTCATGCAGATGAATACAGACCAAAAGTGTAAATATGTGGAAAAGAATATAATGATAGACATATAGCTTTTACTAATTTAAACATTTTGAACATTTTTATTCTGTACTTTTCATATACACAGAAAATAGAAAAAACAGTACAATAAATATCCATTCACACCCACCACTTAGATTCAATAGCCATATATACTTGGAGCATTGTTCTGTAAACAGAAAGGTTCTGTTTCCGGGTCAGGGCACAGGCCTAGGTTGCGGGTTTGGGCCCCGTCAGGGCACGTACGAGAGGCAACCAGTTGATATTTCTCTCACATTGATGTTTCTCTCACCCTCTCTTCCTCCCTTCCCTCTGTCTAAACTTAATAAGCATGTCCTTGTGGGAGGATTAAATGTTTAAAGAGACATTATAACACTTCACATGTAAATACTCTAGTATGCAAATTTAAAAAGACATTCTTCTATAAACTATAATACCCTTATCACAGCTCATAAAATTAGCCATAATTATCTAATATCATTTAAAATTCAGTCCATATCCAAATTTCCTCAATCCCCACATCTTTTCAAACCAGGGTCCAAACATACCACACTGTATTTGCCTGTGTCTTTTAAGTCACTTTTAAACTAAAATAGTAACCCATTCCATGCCATTTTTTCTTTCATGACACTGACTTTTTACAGAAATGCCAGTTCCCTTCTACCACATTCCACATTGTGGAGCTGCCTGATCATCGTGTGTGTGTGTGTGTGTGTGTGTGTGTGTGTGTAGTATCATTTAACTTGCTGCTCTGTCCCCAGTATTTCTGGGAAATGGGGAAGTCCATCTAAAAGGCCTGATTAAATTTCAGTTACACTCTTTGCCCAGAGCACTTCACAGGCAACGGTGCAGTTCATACCGCTTCCCCAGTCAAAAGGCACATGTGGCTGGCTGACCACAGTGATGCAGTTTCATCACTGATTCTAAGGATCTCTTTGTTGAAAAGTATGGTATCTTTTTCTTTCCATCAAACCACCAAGTATTTGGTGAAGTGATACCTGGACAATGTGAGAATTCCAGAGGGGATATATATATACACCTTTTATCAAACAGTTTGGCATCAAAACGTCTTCAATATTGTTTTATATTTTCTACTTTTTAACATTTCATTTTTTAAAATGGTTTCCACAAACTATAAAATTTACACAAAGATTAACTTGTATAACGGTGGCACACTTACTCCTCAATTAAAATGTGAGCATCTTCCTTCTTTTTGATTTTGTTTGAAGCCCTATAAAGAAAATAAAAAAAATTAAAATAGCATACAGATTTTATACAAACGTAAATAAATATTTTGTTTCACATAAGAAATTTTACACATTCTACTTGACAAAATAAATGTCACTGGGAAATTAGTTTATAGCCCTTTAAGGTGCTTTAAAAGTGATCCCAAAGTATGTAATTAGGCTGCAATTAAGAAATTCTCTTCTTTCACTTATGCTGATTTCAGTCCAATGATGTTCAAGAACACACTTACATACTTTATTTCCATCAGATAAAATATCTAACTGTCACCCTGGCTGGTGTGGCTCAGTGGATTGAGTGCTGGCCTGAGAGCCAAAGGGTCACCAGTTTGATTCTCACTCAGGGCACAGGCCTGGGTTGTGGCCAGGTCCCCAGTAGGGGGCACATGAGAGGCAACCACACATTGATGTTTCTCTCCCTCTCTTTCTCCTTCCCTTCCTCTCTGTCTAAAAATAAATAAATAAAATCCTTTTAAAAAATCTAGTTGTCACACTCATTTATTAAGATAAGACCAGTAAAAACCAGCACTCACTAAACAAAAACATTTTAGAAGTTAAAAAAAAATCAATACATATTTATTGTTCTTCTGGTCAGACCTCGCCCAAAGGTCCTGGCCTCGATGCCTCCTACATGCATAACAGCTCTCCACTTCACTACTCATCTATACCTTATAGGCCATAAGACATATTAATAGTGATTTGTTACTAATGAGTATCAAAGTTATAACCAATTTATGTTACTCCATTAACATTATTCTTAGTCATTTGTATTCTGCTGGGATCTCTAGAAAAAGAAAGGGCAGAGGTAAAGAGGTGGACCCAAATCCTATCTGGGTGCTCTTATGGGAACAGGGAGCAAACTGTCCATCACAGGTGCTTCTGTGGAGCAATGGTTACGAACTGTTAGCTGAGGGCAATGCTGTCTGCTAAGTAAGTTAGTCGTTGGAAAACTTGACTATGAGTAGTTGGTCTTTTTGGTGGTAAAATTTTTGGAGACAAAAAAAAATATACAAGAACTAGGAAACTGCAATTTCTTTGTATTTCTGAATATATGCATGTGTTTTTATTTTAATTTATTTAGATATGCAAATAATATTCAAAAAAATAAAGATCACTTCTCTGGAACAAGTTAGTCATAGGTTAGCTCTAAATTTCTGGAAAATTATTCTGGACAAAACAGTGTTCCCAAAACTGACACATGGACTCATAAAAGACACAGAAACACCTGTATTTTGTTTATTGGGACCACAGTTAAAAGTCCACTGAAAATCTGCTAGGTTTTAATAACATAGTACAATCAAATACATGAAATAAGGATATTTATAAATATAATTTAGTTAACTCTAATTCTCATTCATTTTATCCCGCAAGTCAAATATATTCTAACACGGTAGTACAACGCATTCATACTTTAAACTGCTGCTAGAGCTAGCAAAGCAGGAAACAGTAAGATCCGTATCTACTTCAGGCTGTGATAAAACTGACAGACAAAATATGAACCTGCAAAAAAGTTATAAACAGTGCTATGGATGAATCCCCGTGTCCTTGGCTCTGTCTTTCTTTGTCTAAAAAATTTGAAAATAAACATAAATTCTGTCAAAACTTTATATAAATTATACATGTTGATTTACAAAATACTTCATAATAAAAATATTCAGAGAAATCTGAAGCGCAGAAGAAGGAAGCTTATATAGATAACGGGTCTTGAAACAAACTGTTACTTTGTCACTTTTCATTTTCTTTCTGGTTATTAAAAGGGGAACTTTGCCCTGGCTGGGTGGTTCAGTTGGCTGAAGCGTCATCCCATACACCAAAGGGCTGTAGGTTCAAAGCCTGATCGGGGCATGCGCAGGAGGCAGCTAATGTCTCTTTCACATCAATGTTTCTCTCTCTAGAATCAATGGACGTTTGCTTGTTTATTTTATTTATTTATTATCCTCATTTGAGGATATGTTTCACCAATTTTAGAGAAGAAAAAGGGAAGGAGAGACAGAAAGAGAGAGGGACATCAATGTAAGACAGAAACATTGATCAGATTGTGAGAAACACTGATTAGCTGCCTCCCATACGCACCCTGACCGGTGATGGAACCCACAACCTAGGCATGTGACCTGACTGGGGGGGACTGAACCCCCAACACTCTGGTGTACAGGACAATGCTCCAACCAACGGAGCCACCTGGCCAGGGCTGAAGAGTAGCTTTTAAAAAAGACTATTAATGGGGCCCTGGCTGGAGTGGCACGTTAGATTGAGTGTCAGCCTATAATCAAAATAATGTAATAACATGAAAGATCTTTAAATGCACTACAATGACACTTGGTGGAGACAACAGACGAGTAATATAAGCCTTAAATAAAAAGCTGTACTTTTTAAACTTTAAGGTAGTTCCTAACCCGTAGGATCTGCCCAATGTAACGAATCATTTTTTTTAATCACAAACACAACAGAGTCACATAACCACAGCGTCAGGAAAAGATGCTGAGTGATCACTTACCATATAGTAACCAGTGTGATAGCCACTCATGTACCAAGAGATTAACATGCTTCCCAAGGCATCATCATCATCAAGAGAATCTGGACATATGGGAGGTGGTGGGGGAATTATCTGGAAATGGAGAAAAATATATGTTAAAAGGTGAAGTCTGGAGATCCATTTTATGGAGACAATGCTGGATATTAATTCTATGTTTAAATCCATGTTACCTATTTAAAATTTTCAAAAAATCTGACATTTGGGGAAAGCCAACCAGTAACAGCAAAAGACCAACAATATTAAATTGAACAACATTCAAAAGATAATAGGGCACAAAAAGTGTTTAAACGTTTTGCTTTAAGAACTATTTTTTTTGTTCCATTATGAAGCCATGGTTGGAAGGCCAAGCATAAATATTGGGTTTGCCAAAAAGTTCCTTTGTTGTTTTCCATAGGGCTATAGTAGCACTTAGTGGTCTTTAACTTCACTGGAAACAATTTTGTTAGACTGTATCGTGACAGCTGTTGTATCAGTGTGCATTTAAAAAAACTTACCAAAACTGGTGGATTTTTGTGTAGCCATTTTAATACTGAGGATGGAAGAAAATATGCAACATTTTCAACATATTATGTTCTATTATTTCAAGAAAGGTAAAAACGCAACTGAAATGCAAAAAAAAAAAATTCTGCAGTGTATCGAGAAGGTGCTGTGACTGATCAAACGTGTCAAAAGTGGTTTGTGAAGTTTTGTGCTGGAGATTTCTCACTGGATGATGTTCCATGGTCAGGTAGACCAGTTGAAGTCGATAACAATCAAATAACAGTCACCGTTATACCATGTGGGAGACAGCTGACATACTCAAAATATCCAAGTCAACACTTATTGGTAAAAATGAAAAATGTGTCTTTATTTTATGGAAAAGACCATATAGACTTTTTGGCCAACTCAATACTTTGATGGCTTTCCTTAAAAACAAAAACAAAAACAAAAACAAACACAAACAAGCAAAAACACACCCAAACAGCATTTCAAATAAAGGTCTTGGGTAGAACATCTGCACTGCTCCCAGCCCAACACAGTTTGCCAAAAAGTGTCTTTGCACCTCGCCTACTGTTGTTATCTGAAAGTCTACCATGAGATATCTGGATAGTCTACTCGATCAGAAGCTAATACCCAAGCACACCTGGAAGGAGAAAACATAAATCCTAATGGGTGGTATAATTAAATGTTTTCAAATAGGAACTACCTTGCTATAGAGTAAGATACAATTTCTGCCAGGAAGGAAGCAGGCGATATAGGGTTAAGAGCTGGGGCAATAAGAGGAATAAGTCTGGTAGAGAAGGGTATTAAAAACCCCAAGGTTTAATTCAAATTTTTACCCATTAAAACCTGGCCCTAGGGATGGTTTAAAATGGCATTCCTAATCACCTGTGTTCTGCTGAAGCCCAGACTATGCGTGTAAGCACAGTTAATCGGAACTCCTTCTGTACTCACGGGTGGTCCAGAAGGAAACGGAGGCAGCCAGCATGACAGGAGGTGTGGTGGCAGTGGTGGAGGTGGCGGCGGCGGCGGGCCACTGAATTTCAGACCTGACTGTAACAAGTATTTCATAGGAAGGATTACCAATTTCAATATGAAAACAGGAAAAAAGATTTAATGTTGAAAAAATTAAAATGACAAGTCAAAAAGATTTAATAGAATTGCATGTACCAAATGCTGAAGTCAAACAGAATCATAAATCTACATTTTTCTCATTTCCTTTTTATACACATTCAGGGAGAAAAATAAAAAAAAAACAACATTTTAATTACCTAACAAATCAAGAGTGTATTTAGCAAGATATTTCAATCATAAATCACTATATCCCCCACAATTTCATTACCTAGATTGTATAATCTTTTTATAGACATCCTTTTAGTAGTTGTATACGCTAACTTAGAGCGTATATTGTAAAAATCAGTAAACTTTTTACTTAATAAGAGAAATCGGCCCCCTGAGACCAATGAAGCAATATATACACATACACATAGATGGACAGACACACACACATAAATTAACAGGCTTGATCATTCTAGAAACTAACATAATATAAATCTCAAGAAAGATCTCACAGAAAATCTTAAGGAAAAGTTTTAATAAGTCATGCATGATATTTCTACTTAAAAAAATTATTTCCTGAATACCAGGACCTCCAGGGAAGTTACTGCTTCATAAACAACTAGACAGGGACACACCTCCCTGGGCTCCATGACATAAGCTAAAATACAGACCTTTACAAGTCGGTTTGTTCCTTATAACCAACAGGAGTACAGAGGAAAACAGTATTTACATTTCCTCTATAAAACAACCTGGGAGCCTTTTAGGATTCTACCTGTATTAGATGTAAGTGCTGTATTCACTTGCCATTTTTATCTTACACAAGTGACTTAGGGAACTATTAGAATAGTCAGCTGACAAAATATCATACCTTCTAACTTAAGTTCACTAAATTATTAGTCTAATACCTAATACTCCATAAAAGTAGTTGGAAAAGCTTTTCATTATAAACTATTCTGCATTACTATCACTTCCTTTCTGAAGAATTCTTAAGTGTGTATTTATAACACCTACAGAAAGCTACAAAAGTTTCATGGGACAATCTACAATTTCCTTAATGGAAGGTCTGAATATTTGTTGAATGTTTCAATATTATTAACTATTTCCTGGGAAACTTTTCTGTGGAAGTCACCTTTCCTGGTCCCAGTCCTGATCTTGGTACGGGGGGTGGTGGAGGCAGGAAATAATTCCACGGAGCGGCTTTTGGCTTGAAGTTATTTGGTTTGTTTCCAGGAGACCTGGAGGAGTTCTCACTTTCATCCGTTGAAACCTGACTTTCATTTTCATTCTTTAAAAAGAGAAAAATATACGTGTTTTTTGTTATTTAGGCATCATTAAGGAAAATTTAGTGCCTCAGTGGATCACACTGACAACTGGTTAACCACATAATTTCTCATCCAGTCTCTGCTTCCAAGAACTCTGTTTTTTGTGTTCTCACCTCCTGAGCATTATGTTCTATATTATTAGCTACTTCAGACGTCGGGGAAAGCAGATCAGACAGATTTTGCTCCTCTCTATTTCCATATCCAGTGTAAACCACAACACAGGTTTCTCTCTTAAAATCAATCGAAGCAATGGTAGCTGGGTAAATGCAGCCGTCTTCTGACCAAATGGCAGAACATCTGTCACCAACTTTCCACTAACAAAAACAAACACAGATACATGCACACATTTCTTTTAAAGATGGCAAATTATTACTTTTGTTTGGGTGGGGTGGGGGAGGGATGGAGGGGACAGTCTCCATCTGGAAGGCAGAATGAAACAGTGAAAAATACTTGCAGCCCAAAATACATAAATCTGAATCCTAATATAACTATAATGTAATCCTGTCATATAAACTCTGCCATTTTTATAATCACAGACAGGTTTTATAAGTCTTACTTCCCTCCCCTGTTAGGCAGACATGCTATAATCCACCCTGATAACTGGTTGTGAAGAATGAGAGAAGGGAAGGTGTGAAGTGCCCGGCCCCCTGGCCTGGCGCACGGCAAATGCTTAACCAATGTCGGTTCTCTTCCTCCTTGGTAATGAAACCAGTGACTAAGGAGACACTGAAATATTTAGCCTCCAGGTCTACAATTTTAAATAGCAGAGAGGATTCTAGTCAGAATTTTAGGGTTCTGGGTATTAATATTTTTAGGATTTTTGAAGGAAAAAAAGGGTACCACTTCTCAGTTTAAAAAGTAAAACACTGCCAATTCAGTTGAAGGCCCTCAAGTAGTCCTCCCAAACAGCACTGCCTTCCCCCCGCAGTAAAGAAAACATTGCCCTGAATTTAGTGTTTATTGGTCCCACCTTATACCTTTCCTTATACTTTTACTGACATGCATGTCACCAAACAATAAAGTATAATAGTTTTAGAAATGTTATTGTTATGTCAATGGAAACCACTGCACTAATCATTTAAGTTAAAGATATTTTATACTATTTAATAAACAACAGGAAGAAATTCTTTGAAGTTCAATCTCAATGTTTTAAAATAACCTGCTTCAAGGAAGCTGTAGTATTCTTTTTCTGGTTTTTATTCTTCTTAGCAGGTTTTCTTTTAGGTGTGCCTTTTGGTTTACTTGAAGCTTCAGAAATGTCTCCATTCTTTAGAGCATGCTATGAAAATACGAACAGAAATGTGCATGTCACAGAACAATTCAGACAAAGTCACAATATAAGCCAGTTATTCTAAGCTGGTCTCAAGGTCCCGCCCCCTCAGATAGCCTCTACTTTCTCTTTTCACCCTCCCACACACCAAGGAAATTGCTCCTGAACGTACCATAAACCTGCTTATCAGCTATACAGACCCCTTCATGGTGAAGAGGCTCAGTTGAAGAGCAGAGGCCCGGAAGACACAGCCCTGGCTGAGCTCTTAGCAGAAGTCAGCACTAATTTTGTGAGTGAACCATCATGAAAGTGGATCCCTCATCCCCTAGGTGAGCCACCCCAGCTGCTGCCATGTGGACGGAGATGGCCTGTAACTGTCAGGATTCACGAATAAAATTAATTATTGTTTTTATTTCTTTGGAAAGCAAAAAAACAAAAAAGCCCTTCAATCAAGTCTCCTGACTCTCAACTGTTCACACCAGGACTCTGTCGATCACCTTCCTTTTTGATATTCACGACAGTCTGGCTGACGCATCAATGCACAGCCCCAGTGCTTGTATTACTTCTCTGGTCAAGCCTTAAACTTGGGCACTGCCAACCAAAGCCAGCCATCCTTACTGACCTGATTAGGATCACCTATATTGCTATTACTTCAACTATAACCTCTATACAAACAGACTTCCAAAGCTATTACCCAGCTCTGACTTTTCTCCTTAGTTCAAGCCAACATTTCCAATGACCAATTTTATATCTTCACATTTACCTCAAACTCAACACAACTAAAAGTAAGCTATTTCCCCTCAAATTGGTTCTTTTCCTCTATTCAGACCACTTTCCTCTGCAACATCACTTACACCGCATCCTTCATTGGCCTCATTGTCATCTGCATTTTACAGAGCTCTCTGGTTTCCCTGTGTTAGCATACTTCTAGTCTAACTGTATATGGGAACACATGCTATCGATAAAGTTAGAGTTCAGTGTCATGGATGACACAGGTTTGGCCCTTCCACCTCACGGCACAGGCATGACTTACAGGAAGGGAGTGGCTATGCTCGGTGTTCTGTATGAGTACACGCTCTGCTTGGACTACTGCTGGCTCGCACGTGGTGCTCGGTAAGACCAAACACCTCCGACAGTGGGTAAAGGGATGCTGTTGGACAGCTGTGTAAACGTCTTGTTTGGGTGACAAAAACAGACTACGCCCCCTTAAAGAATTATACATTCCTACCACTGGGAACATCTGACTTAGAAAGCAACTAACTGGATGTGGGGCAGATTAAGTTAAACATCTGTAAAGCAGTTGGAAGAGTGACTATAAAGCCTCTACAAGTATTAATCACTGCACTACCACTATTTATCATCATTATTTCAGTAAAGATTTAACTGTTTAAAAATTATAATTCAGACTAGTCTGAATTAGACAACTTCCATAGTTTTACTCAATGTAAACACATTAAAAGGAACAAATGTTTAAAATTCAAGTTAAATCACCTCTCTTAAGGAGATGACATGTAGATAGACTACCTCCCAACTTCTAAAGGAAAATATGTAACTAACCTATATTATATTTTAATCTTCAAAATTAGAACTAAGTAATATGTACTTTAACAATTTACTGTAAATATTATCAATTAAGAAAAAGGTAAACATTTCATACCTTAAATGAAGCCACAGCTTTATCATAAGCTTTTATCAGTGCTGTATCATCCCAAACATCAGAATCATCACTCTGGGAAGGGTAAAGAATAAAAACAATTAGTGTTTGGGTGCATTTCATAAAAAAAAAGTATGTTAGTGCCAACAGCTATCTTAATCCAAACATAAAATTACACTAAAAATAAGTTTTTAAATCCTAAGTATAACCACGAGAAGCTTACCTGCTTAGAGATTATACGGCATTACCCCCAAAGCTAAACACATGTAAATGTGCTGAGAGGTAAGCCACGAAGCGAATGCTCCACAGTTTAATCCCAGTCTACCCACCATAAGTGGATCTGTCCAAGTGTAACTCACATTTCAATCTTTTCTAAGAGCAGATAAAGGGGGTGGTTTGGCAAATCTAGGATAAGATAAAGGGCTTAGTTTTAGTGGGGAAATCATCTGATATTAAGTAATCTGGAAAAGATTTAAAAATTATTTCTGATTTTGAATTTAATGAGTGCTTAGTAGAATTTCAACATAATTCAATTAAACAACAGTTTTGAGCACCCACTACCATCATTGAGAGGTATAAAATCATGCTACCTGTTCTCAAGGAAGACCAGGGATTTAGGACATACTACCGCACAAAACAAAAACGTATAGAAAAATACAATCAAATATTAATATGTGAAGTACAAACAATAAATGTTTTACTTAAATGGAAAGAAATGGACTTTCTCCAGTTCAAGACAAAGACACAGCTGATTCTGAACTCACCCCCTCCCACCAACACATCAAATCTACAGCGATGTATGGAACAATTTCCTCTGAAAAATATCTAAGTTAGTGGAACAACTTGCACACATTGGGCAAATGAGAAAAAAACCTGACATCAAAGCAGGTAGGAGGGGCTGAGACACAATCTCACCATGGACCCCAACCCTCAGGCAGCAATCCACAATTGGGAAGGAACTGAAGGCCAGAAGCATTTCCCTGAGGAGTGAAGGGTTTGAACCGCATAATGGACATCCTAACTTTTAAGACCTATCCTGAGATGAGCCCCCAAAACATCTAGCTTTGAAAACCAAGGGGGCTCACGTCTACCAGACTCACAAACAACAGTAAACTAAGTAAAGGCTCTTAAAGGAATCACCTGCTCCAGAGGCCCAGTACAGAGGCAGCCAACTGAGAGGCACCAGGCTTTAAGGTAAAGAGGCTCACTTGCTTACCTTAAGGCACACCCCCTACAAGGGGCAGGCATCTAATTAAATACACATCCAGGAACCTGCTGAGTTATTTAACCAGGACAGAGGCCTGTAGTTGCCGCCTTCATGCTCTCTGCCCCGCTCCAGCCGGGGGCACCAACTTCATTCTCTCCCTCCGCCTCACTGCAGCTCACTGTTATCTTCCAGAAATGAGCTCATACACTTCTCTGGCACCCTGATTACTGCAACTTGTGTCCAGGCGACACTTCCAGATCACCTGATTCTTGTGGCCAGCAGGGAAAGTTACGCCTGTGTTCTCACAGGCCTGTATATGTTTGCATACTTTAAAAACTGCTGCCTGAGGGTCTGTCTTCCAATCAGCCTCAATTTCGCTACTGGCTTAATTTAAATTCTCACCCTAGGGACAGGGACAAGTCTTTGCACACAATGGTTTGAGACACAACTCAGAGTTAGGGCAAGGTTGAAAGGTAAGGTTCATCTAAATGAGGCCACTCCTTGAAGTCTGGGAGAGGTGGCTGGTTTTTTTTTTTTTTTTGTAATATACAGAAACCAACAGAGTCAAGTAAAATAAAGAAGTAGAGAAATACATTCAAAACAAAACAAAACAAAACAAAAAAGATAAAACCTCAGAAAAAAAATCCTTAATGATAAAGGTAAGTGAGGTACCTGATAAAGAGTTCAAAATAATAATCAAAGATGCTCACCAAACTTAGGAGAATGGATAAGCATAGCAAGAACTACGGTAATGAGATAGAAAATACAAAACAGTAGCAAACAGGTCACAGAACCGAAGAACGCAATAAATGCACTGAAAAGTATACTAGAGGGATTCAACAACAGACTAGATAAAGTGGAAAGATTAGTGAGGTTGAACAGGGCAGTGGAACTCACCCAATTAAAGCAGCAAAAAGACAAAGAATTTTAAAAAGTGAAAATAAGAAATATGAAAATCTAAGAGGTACCTTTGACTGAAAATCTAAGGCATACCAGTGAAGACATAGGAAAAAGCCCCAAAGGAGTAAAAAGTAAAAATGAAGTGCTAAATATAAACAATTGGCAAAGAATATTTAACATCTATATAAACGGAACCCTTGAATAAAAGCTAAAAAACAAAACCAAACCAACCCTCTAAAAAAGAAGTCCTCAGAGCCTCTAAGCAAAAAGGCCAAGTCACTTACAAAATAAAAGAAAAAGAGTATTACACTTTCTCATAGAAATTCATGGGAAAAAGTAAGAGTCAAGGATTTTATATATATCTTAGCTGTCCTTCAGCAGTAAGACTAAGTTTAAAGTGTGTTAAGAATAGTGTATTCACTCGCCTTTCCAGAGAAATCTACTAAAGATAAGCTTCATCCAAACAAGGTATAGCCATGGAAAACTAAGGTTAGAAACCAAAACTGTTAGCATCAAATATACTTAACTGCAGATCTAACAGAAAAAGAAAATATATAAATTGACAGACAAGCTGATTCTAAAACTCAAATGGAAATACAAAGGGCCTAGAACAGCCAAAACAATTTTGGAAAAGCAAAGCCAGGTTGAAGGACTTACATTATCTGACTTCGAGGTGCAATCTAAAGCTACAATAATCAAGAAAGTGTGTTTGAACATTAAGGTAGACAAACAGACCACCAGTGCAACGACATCAAGAGTCAGAAACAGTCCCATATACACGATTAATTTGCAACCAAGGTACAAATGCAATTTAGCAGGGAAAGCACAGTAGCTTTAACAAAGGAAAGTGTGGTGCTGGTCAATTGGAAATCCTTATGCAAAAGAATAAATTTTGACCTATATCTTAAGCCATACACAAAAATTAATTCATAATTTATCATAGACCTAAATGTAAAACCTCAAACTATAAAACTGAAAAGAAAAATCTTTGCAACCTTAGATAGCCTACAACAAAAGAACCATCAAAAATGAAAACTGAACAATTAGATTTCAGCAAAATTAAGAATTTCTGTCTAAATAACACTGTCAAGAGACTGAAAAAAACAAACCACAAACTGGGATAAAACGTTTATAAATTACCTGCCTGATAAAGGTTTTGTATCTAGCATACATGAAGAACCTCAAATCTCAACAAAAAACAAAACAAACCAATTCAAAAATGGGCAAAAGATCTGAAGGGACACTTTGCCACAGAAGATATATGAATGGCCAATAAGCACATAAAACGATGGCCAACATCATCAATCATCAGGGAAATGCCAATTAAAACCACAACAAGATGTACATCTATTAGAATGTCTAAAATTAGCACAAGACTGACCATAACAATTGTTAGCAAAGATGTGAAGCAAATGGAACTTTCATATGTTGCTAGTTAAAATATAAAATGGTACAACCAGTTTTGAAAAAGTCTGACAGCTTCTTAAGAGTTAAAATAATGACATAGGTGTTTACCCAAGAGAAATTAAAGCAGAGGTTCATACAAAGTCTTCTATGCCAATACTCAGGGCAGCTCTATTTGTAACAATCCCAAACTGAAGACAGCCCAGTGTTTGTGAATAAATAAATGAATAAACACATTTAGTATATTCATGCAATGGAATACCAGAGCAATAACAAGGAATGAACAACCGAAACACACAACACAATAGATGAAGCCCAAAGTAACAATGCTCAGTAAAACAGCCAGACAAAAAAGACTCTATGTTTATAAAATTCTAGTTTCTGTTTATAAAGTTCTAGAAATGCAAGCGAACTAATGGTGACAAGAAGTGAGTCAGCAGTTGTCTGGGGACAGGGGATGAGGAGGGATGAGGATTACAAAGGGGCATAAGGAAATCCAAACCAGCCCACCCCCTGAGACCAGACCACATGGCAAAGCCCTGAGACTGTATGAAGGAAAGAAATGGCTTGTCGATCCCTAGCTGCAGTGCCCAGCTCTTGCAGCTTGAGCTACTTGTGGATGCAACCAAATGAAAGATCTCAAGGAGAAATGCCCAGCAAGGCCTTCATAAATTCCTAACCTACAGAAACTATGAGAAATAATAAAATGACTATTGTTTCAAGCTATTTTTGAGTGATTTGTTACATAGCCACCAAAACGGACCATTAGAGTTGCCTTGATATTTGTTTATCAGTCACCACCAGTAGCCAAGGTTTCTGAAATTATTCCTCAGGTTCTGCCATCTTCTCCCTCTTTTCAACTACTGACACTTCCACTGCTCTCATAAGTAACCAATAAACTTCCGAACCCACATCTTTAACCTCTTCTCTGAATATTCCTTTCATCTTCCTGCTGTAAGTAAAATCTGGCTTTCTCTGAGGATGCCACCTTCCTCGCAGCCATCTCAAATGAAGTATTTTCTCCTTCATGTCCCTCAAATCACTGTACCAGAGGGGGGGGAGAAATCTTCCTTGCTCCTCACTTCTACTTCCAGATGATTCTCCCTCCTTCCTCCCCAAAACTCCTAGCTATAAAAATCTGTCAAAGAGTCCATCATCAGCTACCCCACTTACTGCAGTCATCTACAGCCCTCTGGGGCATACCTCCTCATTCCCAAAGATTTCTATCCCAGTACTTTCTCCAACAAGACTCCTCGTAATTCTTGATTATTTAAAAACCCATATAGATGATAATCATGCCAATACCCTACGCTTGCAGGTCTTTAAACTCTTCTCTACCAATTATCTATATCACCCAATCTCAGCTACCTACCTCTAAGTAAAATCACAACAAGATGCAACCACATACCTATTAGAATGTCTAAAATTAACACAAGACTGACACACCATATATTAGCAAGAATGGTCAGCAAATGGAATTCTCATATGTTGCTTTTATTATAATCAGTAACTACAAGCTCCCCATAAATCCTACTCTCCAATCACCACCTTCTAGGATCTACAACTTATTCCTTCTAGTAGTCTGATGATGACAATCATTCTACTTCACTGGGAATAATAGCAAAACACTGATCTACTCACTTTTTAAATTGTCACTGTCCTAATTTCCTCACTTCCTTTCTTAGCTCAAATTCCATGGTCAATCATTAAGATAATTCCCTTGTACCTCTCCCTCTCATTTCTGCACACATACTCGGTATGAACTACAGGCGTACCTCAGAGAGATTGCCGAGATTGTCGGTTTGGTTCCAGACCACCGTAATAAGGTGTGCATTGTGATAAAGCAAGTTGTAATGTTTTTGTGGTGGTGAGTCTTGCCTTCAGTTTGGAAAAAAAATGCAACACCCCTGAAGGGCAATCAAGGGAAGTGCAATCAAAGGAGGTGTGCCTGTACAGCACCATTCATTTCAACTACTAGGTTACTCTGTGCCTGCCCTCACAAACCTAAGGTGAACTTAGCTGGTGGAAAACGCAATCGTGCCGTCTAAACTCAGGATCACAGATCTCAAGTAGACCTGTAATGTTGCCTAGCAACATTCTACTACATGTCCCTAGTCCAACACTTATCCACTATCCTGAGGCCTACTCTTTAACTTCTCTCTGCTCAAACCTCCAACACCTGCCCTGTCCTCACTCCTAGCTGATCCTTATTTCTTTTACTGGCAGCACAGCAACAAAGGAAAAAAGTTTCACAGTCTCCCACCACCTCTGTATCTGTATCTTTTGACACATTAATTGTCAATGTTCCTAACAAAGGCCAAATCTGCCCCCTCTCACCACTCTAAAACACTAGTTCAGCAACTCTTCCGCATTGTCAATTCTTCCATCCTTACTGGACCTTTCCTATCAGCTCACAAACACGCTGAAACATGTTTCTCCCATCGTAAAAACATACAAAAAACAATGATAATCCTCTATCTCACTTCCCTCTCCATCTACCTGCCAATTTCTCTACTTTCTACTTACAGTTATAACTCCTTGAACTATCTGTTTATAAATGTTGCCTTGAATTCCCCCCCGACTCACTCCAATCAGATTTTACCCCTACTATTTCACCCCAAATTAGTTTTTTATCTTCTCCTTTATAAACCTGCTCTACTTGCCGCCTTCCCCATCTCAGCACATCTGTGGACGGCAACTAACTTCACCTTTTCAACTTTTTGGGACAATCTTGAAGTTATCCTTGACTTTCTCAAATCTCCATTACTGAATCCGTATGCAGTAACTGTTGCCTCTGGTTTCGAAATACCTATACATCTAGAATCCAAGTACTCTGTTCTCCTCTGCTAACACCCTCATCTAAGTCTGGCTCATTTCAGTAGACGCCTGTTTTCCCTGCTTCACCCTGGCCTGCCTCCACACACGCCCACCAGTCAGAGTGGACAACACAGAAACTTGCAGTAGGGCCTCGGCTCAAATCCATTAGAGCGCCCCAGCAGTGCGAGGAAGGAGGAGCTTGCTGCTGAGGTTCCTGAGTGGAAAAGGATGTAGAAACAGGCGGATCACAGTCTCGCAGTAAACGGATTGGTCAGATCCTGGCCTGCTACTGGAGATGAAGAGCAGGGTTCGGCTAGCAGGTGGTAGGAGCCCGCACTGGGGGCCCGTCAGGAGGAAGAGTCGGCTGGGATCTCACCTGGCCCGTGCCGCGCCGGAATAGCACTGAGTCCTCCGGCTCCGTAACACTGCCACCACCTCCTCCCCCCATCGCCATGGCGAGGATACCACTGGCTGCACGGCGTGGGCTGCGTGCCCTGAGAATGACGATTTCCGCCGCTAGGAC
Source organism: Tonatia bakeri (assembly GCA_004024845.1). NCBI lineage: Eukaryota > Metazoa > Chordata > Mammalia > Chiroptera > Phyllostomidae > Tonatia > Tonatia bakeri. The sequence continues at coordinate 139,701 of PVIA01003282.1, read as the reverse complement.
CTCTGGGAGCGGAAGAATACGGTGGCCTGAAGGGCACCGGCGCGGCTGGAGCGATTCCGTGCGCACTCTGCGAGTGGCCTTCACCTCATTTCATTGTTTTTCTTTTCTGTATTCTCTCAGTTCTTCGATTTCACTCTTTAGTGTTGTTGTAGAGTGATTCTAACAGCGTATTTTTGTTTTGAGCAATACATTTTATTGTTCATTGCAGGTGATTTAGAAAACATGGGTAAACCAATACAATAATAATCAGTCCAGAGGTAGCCAATAATAATATATTTTTAAAAAATGCTTTAGAGAGTTTTAGCCCTGGCGGACTAGGTCACTTGGTTAGATCACGGTGCCCACGTTGGATCCTGATTAGAGCATTTGCAAGAAACAACCAATGAATGCATGAATAAGCGTGACAACAAATCAGAGTCTGTCCCTCTCTCTCCCTCTAAAAATCAATAAATAAAATAGAAATGCTCAAAAAGGAGAAATACGTATATGTTTTAAAAGTTCACTTAGATTTTCCACCATTTTAAAGCATACAATTTCATGGTTTCTAGTATATTCCCAAGGTTGTGAGGCCACCACCACTACCTTAATTCCAGAACGTTTCATCGCCCCAAAAAGAAACCTTGTGTCTATTCGCAGTCACTTCCCGTGCTCGCCTGCCTCCCAACCACTAGTCTACTTTCTGTCTCTGGATTTATTTAATTCTGGATATTTCATATAATGAATCATATAATATGTGGCCTTTTGCATCTGACTTTTTTTCACTTAGCATAATGTTTTCAAGGAGGAATTCTTTTTTAAAAACCTAAATTTTAGGTTCTCTGCTGAAAAAGTTTTTCTACTTATCAGGACCTGGTTCAACAAAACTGAACCTATGGCATTTTTATTTTTCAAAGAAATGATGACTTTTTTTTTCCTGTTGATGACATCCAAATTTGAATTGGTATTGTTTACAAAGTTATTTCATATAATAGATGAAGCACTCAAAAGCACAATGTAGCGAATTTCCAAAGGAAACCATTCCATCAGATTTGAAGGCATTTATGTAAACATTAATTTCATGAACTGGAACCAATATTGGTGCATATGGAATTTTCATACTAAAAACCTGCCTTTAGTGATTCTTGGAACTTGCCCATAATCAAGTAACTAGTGATCTGATTTCCAACTTGAATAATATATATTGGATAGTCTTGTGAAGTGGTGAATAAAGGAAAGACAAGGCCAGAATCAATTAGTTCCTTGACATCACCTTACTTCAGGATCTAGGGTTAGATCAAAGATGTGTCAGTGACTTGTGTATGATAATGCACACCAAACTGTTAGAGCAGCAGAAAGTTGAAAATTCCAAATGACACTTTGGAAGAATATTTGAATGATGGTATGGACAAATGGTAGCACAAATCATAAATGACACAGATATAATTATTCATCCAGTATGTGAGGTTTGATCTCTCTACCTTCAAATCATATACAAAAAACACATTCACGGTGACTTTTATAAACTTGGGATAGGTGCTATCTTAAGATAGAAACAAGAAACCATGCAAGGGTTGAAAACTCAAATACCTTTTGGGGGTCAGGCAGGTAATGTAAATGAGTCAAAGAAGAGTAAGCAATAAGGGATGGTGGGCACTGTAACCAGTTAATTCAAGACTTCTCCACCACTGTTCCCACTCCACCTAGTTCACCTAAAGGCATTCAAGTTCATTAAAAAATGTTATATTCACTATGTGAGGACACAGCGAGAAATAGGCAGTCTGCAACCCACAAGGGGGCCTTCACCAGTACCCAACCATGCTGACACCTTAATCTTGTGCTTTCCAGGGTCTAAAATTGTGCAAAATAAATGCCTGTCCAGAAAAATTTTTTAAACAAGTTATACTGGATAAGTCTGCTAGCTGTCAGTCTGCATCTTAGAAACTAGACATTTTATTATGTGATTAAAAATTCTGGCAAAAGCAACATAAATAAACTGAAAGAACAAATAATAGTTTGGAAAGTATTTGTAACATGTAAAAGTACTAATAATCCTTGTATATTAAAAAAGCTTTGTCAAAGAAATTAACAGTAAAGCAGCAAAACAAGCAAAGGTAAAAACAAGTTATTCACAGAAGGGAAAATGGCCAATAAATATGAAATTAAGCCTAAATTCTGGAAGCTCTGTACTCATTCTGCCTGGGTTCAGTCCTTAAACTGCCAGTTACTAGCTGGTGACCTTGTAGAATTCCTTAAACAAAATCTCACTTTCTTTAGCTATAAATATGGATATTAACAGTAGTACCTACTTGAGAAGACTAAAAGAAATTTAAAAAACATAAAGCAAAGGTAAAACATTGTCCGTTCACACCAAAAAATCCGAATGTCTAACACACATATGAAAGTAAGGCAGTAGATAGCATAAGAAGAACTCTGAGACTGCACTGCTGTTACTGGCTGGTGTCTAGCATCCTGGTTGCTAGGAAACGCCTTTTAGCACTTAGAATGAATAGCAAACCAAGGCAGGGAGGAGGACAGAGACTGTCTCTCCCACTAACTCAGCAGTCCTGAGCCTGGTCTGATAATATTGCCAGGTGTTCCAACATCACAAGAAACACATGTTAGCTGAGGAGAGAGAAGCCCTTGAAATTCTATGTAGGATTTCCACTATCTGGGAAAGAAAGCCTTGAAACTGTGCTTTCATCCCAAGGCCTGCAATGCAGGAGAAGGCCCACAGTGCCCAAAGGAAGAGCCCATAAATAACTTCGGGTAATTGCCCCAATTTAACTGCCTCCTCTCATGTACCAGTCGGACAAGAAGAATAAAATGGAGTCTGGAGCAAGATAAGGATTCAGACTAACAGACCCCACACATACCTAAGTTTGGGTAGTCACAACCCCCTAGGAAGCTGGCACCACCTTTACCCATCAACCAACATGTAACTTTTTTTAAACCATCCTGGCTAAGTCCTCAGAACAAAGGACTAGCTCTCTTGGCTCTCTGCCCTCCTGGCCTCAGGTCACCTGTCTCTGGCAACCTGGGGGCTTGCCACCCTGGCCTTCAGCTGCCCTTACTTTTACTTCCCAGGTTTGCCCTGAACCCATGCCTTTCATACCCTGCCCACCCCTCCCTCACCACATACACACCTTAGCCAGGCTCCTTCCCTTCCACGGAGATGGGTCACTAATAAACTCTGACTGCTTGCATTAGAATAGATTTGCTGATTTGTAATTCCTTACATGCATTGGCAAGAAGAACCAGGTCTCTCCCATCAACAAAAGGATGCTCAACATCCACAGGCACAGTATTACAAATTAAAAACCAAGAGCTGGGGGGAGGGAGGAAAATAAACCCAAAACTGGGAACCATTTTTCACTCAGTTTGGCAAAATTATTAGAGATTAATAATATTTGATGTTATGTAGGGCATGGGGCTATGAAGTGCTACCCTCTTGTTGGGGAATATCTATTTAATATTAAATATGTACACCATTCCCCTAGAAATCCTACCTTTAATCATTCATTTTTATAGAAATGAAAGCACCAGTACATCGGGTCAGTGTGATGGCATACATTATACAATTGTTTGTAGTGGTAAAGGCTTACAAACATCCTATTTTCCATGAGTAAGAAAATGACTGGATAAATTACCATACATCCATATGATGGCCTGACCTATTGTATATGTACTGACCTCTAGACGTGGCTGTTAAAAAAAAGTATCAAGTTATAGCTAGGTTTCCCATTTTTGTTTCTAAAAACACTTCCTGTGGCAGGTTGAGTGGTAGCCCCCAAAAGGATGTATCCACCAGAGACCTGTGAATGTGACTTTATTTGGGAAAAGGTTTTTGTTGATGTAGTTAAAGATCTAGATATGAGATCATCCTAGATTAGAGTGGGCTCTAAATCCAATGACAGAATTCCTTAGAGGAGACAGGAAGAAGATGGAGAAAAGAAGGCCATGTGAAGACAAAAGCAGAGATATATAGCCAGGCTGCCACAACTCGGGTAATGCCTGGAGGCTCTAAGAAGCTGGAGGAAGGAGGCAAGGGTTTTCTTCTAGCAGCTTAAGAGGGTATATGGCCCTACTGACACCTTACTTTTAGACTTCTGGCCTCTAGAACTGTGAGAGAATAAATTTCTGTTGTAAAGCCACTAAGTTTGTGGTAATTTGTTCTGAAGCTCTAGAAAGCCCCTCACGTCCCTTAGTATATATATGTTTACACATGATGCATGAACATTGAGAGGAATAGACAACTATTTTATAGACCCTGTGACCCAGGAACTCCACTCCTAGGTATATACTCAATAGAAATAAGTGCTTATGACCACCAAGATATATATCTATATATCTATCTCTATCTATATCTACATATCTCTCTATATATCTATATGAATGTTTATATAGAGAGATACATGATATATATATCTACATAGATATTTATGGCACAATTATTCATAATGGCCACAAATTAAGAGTAATCCAGATATCCATGAAAAGTAGAGTGAATAACTAAAATATTGTATATTCATATGACAGAATGCTACACAACAATGAAAAGGAGGGAACTACTACTACACACAAGACAGAGGCTTCTCATAGATGTAATGTTGAACAAGTGAAGACAGACTCCTACAAGCACATACTGGATGCTTCCATTTATATAGAAGTTCAAAAACACGCAAACTCATCTGTGGTGGTAGATATGGGCATTATGTATAAGCGGTCACAAGCGAGCCTGCGAGGGTGCTGCAGATGTCTGTGTATCTTGATCTGGGTGGAGAATGTGTATGTAAAAGTCAATCAAAATGTATATTTAAGCTGCATGTTCATTTCTCTGGGATAAATGACCCAGAGTGCAATTACTGGGTCATATAGTAAGGGTATATTTAGTTTTCTAAGGACCTGCCTAATTTATTGTTAAATTTCTTCTGCCCCTTTTGTTGCAGTTTTCCAATTTTTCTATAACGAATACATACGGTGTTTTGGGGCTTTGAAAGCTGGTTAGAGATACAAATGGTATAATCTTCAACACTGTTTCTCCCACTTTCAACGTTCACTTACCACCTTCATGATTTGAATAATCATGTATCTGTATTTTTAAAATTTAGTCTTAGCTTTTCAATAAAAGAGTTAAACTCTTAGTTCATTTTAGTCTGCCCATCATCCTTCCTTCTGGCGACAAAACCTCCGATTTATTTGAGGGACCACCTATTCCTCAGTGGATACAGTTATGGTTACACCATCAACTCAGGCGACCTGCCCTCCTCTTGCGGAGGGGGTTGAGCACGCAACCCAAAAAATTCATTTGGAGGCACTCTGAGATGAAGACTGAAAATGCTTGTCAGGATTTCAACCTGATAACAGCACAAAAAACGGCCTCATAGCACCTGGAGCTGTTCCAACTCCTGACCTTTCCAAAGCTTTGAGTCTTCAACTTTCCTTGGACTCGGGAGTCTCTCATCCTTTCAAATAATGGTTGTACTTATCAATAGATTAATGATTCTGTTTGCAACCCAAAATTCCAATGTACCATGAAATTTGTTTTGATGTGGTTATATTTCCTCAAGCGTACATTAAAATACATAACTTGATTTTAAATATCCACTCATAGACCACCCTAACAGTTATCTTTTTTAAAAAAAACTTTTTCATTTATTTATTTTTAGAAAGAGAGGAAGGGAAGGAGGAAAAGAGGGAGAGAGACACTGATGTGACAGAGACAATTTGATCAGCTGCCTCTTGCACATGCCCCAACCAAGGACCGAACCTGCAACCTAGGCATGTGCCCTGACCCCTTGGCCTAGCGGGTTGATGCACAACCAACTGAGCCAGCCACACAGGTCAGGGACCTAATAGTCATCTTGAGTGGTACAAGGCCAAATGGACATTTGACCCCCAACCCCAAAGAAATCCTTGACATGCAATATATGTTTGTAAAAGAAAAGTATTCAATAGGATTATCTTGATGTCGGTGAGGTTGGTATACAATTTCTTGTGAACTCTTAAGAGTAGAGAAAGGCTACACAAAATTATACTGCAAGGAAATGTTCCTGCATTGATATACTAGTAAGCTCAGTCATGTCCAACTGATAAAGTAGCAAGAGTAGTATGTGACGTGAAAAATACTTGTATAAAAGTTATGTTGTAGCTGTGGCTGGGTAGTTCAGTTGGTAGAACGTTGTCCTGCAAGGTTGCAGGTTCCATCCCCAATCACAGTACATACAGAAATCAACCAATGAATGCTTAAATAAGCGGAATAAGCTGATGTCTCTCTCTCTCTCCTTTCCTCTCTCTAAAAATCATTTTTTAAAAACAGTTATGTTACGCCCTGGCTGGCGTAGCTCAGTGGATTGAGCGCGGGCTGCGAACCAGGCATCGCAGGTTCGATTCCCAGTCAGGGCACATGCCTAGGTTGCAGGCCATGTCCCCCAGCAACCGCACATTGATGTTTCTCTCTCCCTCTCTCTCTCTCTCCCTCTCCCTTCCCTCTCTAAAAATAAATAAATAAAAAAAAATCTTAAAAAAAAACAGTTATGTTACAAATTTCAAAATCCCAACTTTCCCAGGTAAATGGTCCAATAGCAGGCTACCTGTGAACTTTTAAAGTGTATTATTAGCTAATGAGTGCTTTGTAAAAGGTTTTGTTTTTAAGAAGCAAAGTTGTAAGGAAAAGCCCGTGGGAAGTTTTAAATCTTTCTGGAGTTCATAGGGAATCAAGTTGTTCATGAGCAACTTGTAGTCATTCTTATTTCAGTGACATTTTCATGACTTGGTCATCTGGAAAGCCAACATATTTCAATATGTGATTACTATGTAGCAAGTACTTTAGCAGACAAAGCTGTAGGAGGCAGTTTAATAAATGTTCTTATTCAGTTTTGATCTAATGGAAAACTATGATGGACAATCATAAAAATAATTTGATTTTTAATTGAATGTTGTTGTTTATAGATCCTTATCACCAAAAACAACTAGGAATGTACCTAAGGAAGTTGGCATGCTCCCTCCTTAGTTGGTATCCCTGTTAAACCATGACACAGATGGTAAAATGTACAAATCTAATCATCTGTTTGTCAAAGTCAGTTTTATAGCAGGTCTTCACTTTAGGGGTATATTTTTCCCCTCAGTAATGTTTAGGTAGGGTTTCCAAAAGTTGAATATATTTAAGGTGATTTGAGATATATATATATAACTCTTTTGCCCTTGTGACTACCATGATATGTTTTGTAGATTGAAGTTAACTGAAGAAATAGAACAAAGCTTTACTTTAAATGAAGATCTGTGGTAATATGAAGATAAAAAGTTAGGTTAAAAAATTTCATGTTTGCCTCATTCAGTATTAGAGGGTTCGCATATATATACACACATACATACATATACACACACACATTGTGGGGGGATATGCTTCTGAAGGTTCAGTAGTTTTGAAACAGATTGCAAGCTTAAAACTAACAGCAGTAATACATCTGCCTTAAACAGAAAAGCTCTCCTCTTTATAAGGTAGAACTTGAAAATATAATACAAAAATAGGTTGCTACTTTTTAGAATAGGAAAATTCTTGCTCTGGCTGTTGTGGCTCAATGGATTGAGTACTGGCCTGCAGACTGAAAGGTTGCTGGTTCGATTCCCCATCAGGGCATATGCCTGGGTTGCAGGCAAGGTCCCCAGCTGGGTGCAAGAAAGAGGCAACTGATTGCTGTTTCTCTTGCACATCATGTTTCTCTCCCTCTCTTTCTCCCTCCCTTCTCCTATTTCTAAAAGTAAATAAATAAAATCTTTAGAATGGGAAAAACTTTCCCATCAACAAAACATGCAGAAAAAGAGCAAAATAAATTTTTTAAAAGTTACAAAAATGATGCCAGTAGTCAATATTCTCTTTTAGCCCAATTTCCAAAAGCAGTGTAGTTTGATAAATGGATAACAATTTCTTACACTGCCACTAGTAGAAAAGGCACTCAAAAGGAATTGTACTGATGATTCTGACCTCAGTTATCACTGTGGGCAGTAGCAGCTGCTCCCACATACTTTCAGCAGGACTTACGAAGATTGCTAATAAGAATGCATTACCTCCTGCTAAAGATGATGTGATAAAGTATTTTTAATGTCAATGAAGGTGTTCCATTGATTTTAGTATCTGTAAAGGTACATTGTAAAGTTGCTACTACTTCATCTAAATAATTTTATCTTGTGTTGGCAACAAGTCAAAGAAATATTAAAATGTGGTACATCAATTAACTTTACTGACTTGTTACAGTTGTTCTCCTGTATTTTTCCCTTAACATTTTGTAATTAACCACTTTCCCTGTTTAGAGGTTTAGCTATTTTACTTACCTTGCTTAAATACGCTACATGAAAAGAAACTAAGGTGTCGATATATTTCAGCAATTACACTTAATTTTCTTCCTTTTTTCTGTTTAGAGGACATTTCTGGTAATGTTGAAGTTAAAAATCAAACCCTCTATCTTAATAATACATTTGTTTTAAGTAAATACCATAAAAATTAATCAATGATATTCAGTTTGGATATGTCTTACTGATTAATTACAACCTAGAGATCTTCTTTATCATAATATTCATGTTCTTTTAGAAATGTAGTTTTCCCTAGATTTATAAGAATTGTTTAAATTTTAAAAAGTCCAAAGTTATTCCACTACATGTGATATTTTAAACATGGAAGTTACTGATTAAAAAACCAAATAGTCCTGATTGATGTAGCTCAGTTGCTTGGGTATTGTTCCACAAAGTGAAAAGTCACTAATTCAGTTCCCAGTTGGGGCACATGTCTGGGCTGCAGGCTGATCCCCCAATGGGGTGTGTGCAAGAGGCAACCAATCAATGTTTCTCTTCCTCTTTCTCCCTCCCTTCCCCTCTAAGTATAAATACATAAAATCTTTTAAAAAAGCAAATAAAGGCTATGGCTTAAAGCATAAAAAGTTCTTTGTATTCATGGCTTGTCTGTGTGGAAATTCTAGAGACAGAATTACAGAAATCAGACCCATAAAGAATGTTTGGGGCACAATCAGGCTCCTTCATTATCCCTTTTACTAGAATGTAACCTAAGCTATTGTAACTCTTTTGCCCTTGTGACTACCATGATATGTTTTGTAGATTGAAGTTAACTGAAGAAATAGAACAAAGCTTTACTTTAAATGAAGATCTGTGGTAATATGAAGATAAAAAGTTAGGTTAAAAAATTTCATGTTTGCCTCATTCAGTATTAGAGACACCCAGGATGGTATTTTTATTCTCTTTGCAATAGTTGTGCATTTTTACTTCAAAAAAGAACAAGATCTCAAGCCTTAGTTTCTGTAGGTTATTTTAAAATTTATAACCATTATTAAGTCCCACTCAGAAATGGCACCCTTACAACACAGAGAGAATCCTGACATAAACAAAGTCTTGTGTGATAGTGACGTGTCAGCACAGGGTCATCAATGATAACAAACGTACTCCCTGCTGGAGGATGTTCACAAGGGGGAGGCAGTGCAGGGGGTGTGTGTAGTGGCAGGGCTATATGAGAAATCTCAATTTTGTTGTAAAACAAATTTTGTTCTAAAAATTAAGTATTTTTAAAATAGGAACTTACAGCCCTGTCCAGGTAGATCGGTTGCTTAGGGCATCATCCTGGTACACCAAGGTTGCAGGTTCTATCCCAGGTCAGGACACATAGGAATTAACCAATGAATGCCAAAATAAGTGGAATAAAAAAATGATGTTTTTCCCTAAGAATCTATAAATTTAAATAAATAAAAAATGAAAACAGGCACTTATTAAAAAAAATTAAAGCTGTAGGTAAAACACTTACTGAGACTTCATTTAGTTTATGGTCATTTAGTTGCTAGTCCAGGTCATTTGTACTGTCTGTTGTAAAATCTTTAAGCAAACTAGTTCATTACAAAGCCAATTTAGGTAAATGCATCTTAAATTTTATTATGAAGTTGACTTTGAAGAGCTACCTTATCAAAGTTTAAGATCCTAGATTTATAGGAGATCCTATTATCTGATTACATTACCTCCCTAATTTCCCTAATTAATTATACACATGCCCACTGCTGATAAAAAAAATAATGTGGACTTCTGGCCAAGATGGAGGCATAGGTAGACAGGATTGGCCTCCTTGCACAAACATAAGAAGGATCATAACTAACCTCAAAACAAAAAACAACCAGAACTGCCAGAAAATTAAACTGTATGTAAAACCAACAAGCAAGGATTTAAGGAAGAGACACTCATGCAGATGGGTAAGGGGGAGGTAAAGACAAGGACCAGGGGCAGGGAGGATGTGGTATGCGGCAGGTGCAGCAGCTGGCAGAATGGGCAGTCCCACATTCACATGTGGTGGATAAAAACCTGGAGGGGTACCTGGGGAGAGAGCAATCTCAGCCCTAGACCAGAATGTGCAGCCCAGGGTTCCAGCACCAGGGGAAATAAAGCCTTATAACTTCTGGCTGTAAAAACCAGTGAGGGTTGGGGCAGTAGAAGAAACTGCCATTTTCTCAGGAGAGTCTGTTTCAAGGGCCCCCATGGTCCTAGAATGAATGCAAATCCACCCACTCTAGGAACCACTGCCAGGGCAACAGCTAGAGGGAAGCCAGTCACATATGGGAAGTGAGTGAAATAACTGGAAACGGGCGAGTGCTGAGCAAGTGGCATTGTTTCCTCTCCCACCCCTCCCCCACAGGCAGCGCCACAAAATGGAAAAGTGGATTGCTCCACTCTGGTGAATACCTAAGGCTCCGCCCCTTATAAGGTAGCAGGTACACCAAGACTGGGAGTTAACCAGCACTACCTAACACACAGAAACCAACAGGGAGGCTGCCAAATTGAGGAGACAAAGAAATATGGCCCAAATGAAAAAACAGATCAAAACTCCAGAAAGAGCTAAGCAAAACAGAAATAAACAACCTATCAGATGGAGTTCAAAACACTGGTGATAAGTATGCTCAGAGAACTCATTGAGTATGGCAAATTCGTAAGGGAAGAAATGAAGGCTACACTAAGTGAAATAAATAAAAATCCACAGGGAACCAACAGTAAAGAGAAGGAAGCTGGTGGCTCAAGTATTCAAAAAAAAAAAAAAAGGGAGTCATCAATAAGAAGACTCTGTGACATCTCCAAAAGTGCCAACATCTGAGCCATAGAGATGCCAGGGACAGAAGAGGAAGAGCAAGAAATTGAAAACTTATTTGAAAAAATAAAGAAAACTTCCCTAACTTGGTGAAGAAAATGGACATACAAGTCCAGGAAGCACAGAGTCCCAAACAAGTTAGACCCAAAGAGGGCCACACCAAGACACATCATAATTAAAATGCCAAAGGTTAGATATGAAGAAAGACTCTTAAAAGCAGCAAGAAAAAGGAGAGAATTACCTACAAAGGAGTGCCCATAAGACTATCAGATGATTTCTCAATAGAAACTGCAGGTGAGAAGGGACTGACAAATATTCAAAGTGATGAAAAGTGAGGACCTACAACCAGGATTACTTTATTTAGCAAATCTATCATTCAGAATGGAAGGGTAGATAAAGTGCTTCCCAGACAAGGTAAAGCTAAAGGAGTTCATCATCACCAAGCCCTTGTTATATGAAATGTTAGAGGGAGTTATCTAAGAAAAAGATCAAAACTATGAACAGAAAAATGACAACAAATCACAACTATTAACTGAATCTAAAAAACAACTAAGCAACCAACTAGAAGAGAAAGAGAATCATAGATATGGAGATCACATGGAGGGTTATCAGCAGGAAGGGAGAAGGGGTAGAATAAGGGAAAAGGTACAGGGATTAAGAATCTTAAATGGCAGGTACAAAATAGACAGGGGGATGTTAAGAATAGTATAAGAAATAGAGAAGCCAAAGAACTTAGGGGCATGACCCATGGGCATGAATTAAGTGGGGGTATTGCTGGAGGGAATAGGGGGGGTACCAAGCGGAAGAGCGCAAAGGGGAAAAAAATTGAGACAACTGTAATAGCATAACCAATGAAATATACTTAAAAAAATAATGGTCACCAATATGTCACATGCATGGTAGTGTTTGATTTTATTTTGATTTAACCTTTATTGTATTTTTTTTCCATTACCATTTAGTCCCCTTATATCTCCCTCCCCCCAGTATGGCTAGTGTTTTATTCTTTGAAGAATGGATCTGAAACATCATGCTAAGTCACGCTGAAAGGTAAAGTTTAAAATAGTTTTTATAAGGATATGTTATAACATATGGAATGACTGTTCACCCTATAAAATCTTGATCACAGAGTTTAGGATAGACCTAGTCGGCCACAGCACCCAGGTTTTCCAAATTGTCAGTCATCATTTTTCTCTTGTCTGCATCAACTTCTTCTCATTAGCTGCTTTCTGCTTTTGTTGCATGATCTCGGAGTCCCTATAATTGGAGAAAAGGCGGTAAGTTGTCACAGAAAAGCTGATGATGTTTTCCCTTGTTTTCTATATATAACCTATTCAGAATATTACAACACAATTTAAAAGATGATGTAAACATTCATGTCTTTCCATTTTCATGGGTGGAGACAGAATGGGAAGGCAAAGAATGAAAAGGTTTGGAAGTCAGATCTTATTTTGAATACGATCTCTACTATTATGACCTTGGGCAAATAACCTTAAAGCCTTTCAAAATTAGAGCAATACATATCAGGGTTGTTCTGTGGAATATCTAGGAATACATATAAAAGCATCTGACATTAGCTAAGAGTTATATATAGAAATAATAGTAATTAATTCTTTGTTGTCAACAAAGTTAATTCACTCTTTTTCCTGGGGATAAAAGGGGCATTTAAGAAGTCTCCTAGAGTCCTGGCCAGGTAGCTCACTTGAAGTGTCATCCTGCTGTCAAGGTTATGAGTTTGAACCCTGGTCAGGGCACATACAAGAAGCAACCAATGAATGCATAAGTAAGCGGAACAACAAATTGGTGTTTCTCTTCCTCCCTGTCTCTAAAATCAATTAAAAAAAAAAAGAAAAGAGGAAGTCTCCTGGATATCCTAACTGGTACCTAGGATTAGAATATAGATGTTATGAAGTAATTTAGTTTCTTATAAGCTGAAAAGCTCAATAGCTAGTGATTAAAAATGGATTACATTAAAGAAAAGTAGGGCATTCAGGGCATTTTCTTAACCCTTTGAGTGTCTGGCTGAACTCCACTGCCGTATTAAGTGTGAACTACAACTAGAGTATCCGGGTACTTTATTGGCTCTAGGTTAACATTTCAGACACAATATTTTTTCAAAAAGGAAAAAAATTAAAGGCTTTAGAGCTAAATGATTTGTCCCAAATCACATAAAAACCAAGCTTTGTTTAATTCCAAAGTCCAGGCTCTTTCCTATCTTGTTATTTCATAGATTAAGTATTATATTTTAATTCAGGATAAGTAGTTCTGTTCATGGCATAAGACACTTCTGCAAAGCCAATAGCAAAAACAAGGAATGAGAAGACAGGAAAAACAAGACAGCTACAAAGAAATGTGGTGTCATAGAGAATAATGATAGTTTTCTGTTTGAATCTGACCTTGGCTGTGTTTGCCCTATGACCTTAGTATCATTACTGAATTCAGAGTCTCAGTTGCCTGTTCTATGCATTGAGCCCAATATCACTTTTCAGGGCTGCAATGATCAGAGATACTACGTATAGAACACCCAGTATAGAGCTTTGTAAGATGTGGGAATTCATTAAATAGTGGCTATTACTGAGTCAAGCTAGACTAGGCTCTCCAATAAAAATACTATTTCAGTGTCACTGATCTGTACCACTTTCACTTTTAATGTGAGTAAACACAATTGCAAGGCAAAACTTATTTTAATAAATGTCATAGAAGAAAGCATAAATGACATTTAAAGGCTTCAATCCCATTAAACAATGATTCTTAACTCTAGCTGAACATCAGAATCACCTAGGAAGTTTTCTTTTTGAAATCAGGTTTAAGTACGGTATAATGACATTTTTCTAGAACACTTTTTATATTTTAGTTTTTAAAATTCTCACCCAAGGACAGGACCACTGACCCTAGAAAGAGGGAAAGGGAGAGAGAGAAACATCAATGCAAGAGAGAAGCATCCATCAGCTTCCTCTGGCACATGCCCCAACCGGACTGAACTCACAACTTAGACGTGTGCCCTGACTGGGAACTGAAACGGAGACCTCTCGGTGTACAGGATGATGCTATAACTAACTGAGCCACACTGACCAGAGCTAGAGTACCTTTTAATGCCTAACCTCAGACCCGGTAAATCAGGACTGGGTGTAGGGCACAACAGAGTGAGCAGGCTTCAGTTTCCCGGGTGGTTCTAACCCGGTGCAGCCAGGCTTGAAGACCATAGAGAAGCCACACTAAAGCATGTGTAGTCAATTATTCACTTGACCTCCAAGTTCCACGTGGATAACAACATTTGACGTGAGAATAACATTCAACTTAAACTGTTTTAGAAACATGACTGCATTTTTTTTTACTTAAGCTCAGTCTCACAGTATTCCTATAGCAGTTTTGTATAATTTGTCATACACATTGATATACCAAGGTTATTCATTTGTATTTTGTCCAACCCAATGGGTCTTCCAAAGTCAATATAGCTACATATATTTACTTTCTCCTTCCAAACAGTTATCACTATAATTGAGACACCTGCCATCTACACTAGTTTGGACAGAATGCCTGCTTTGAAAGTGTTGCAGTGATCAAAGGGGAGTAGGGAGGGGGATAATGGTGGAAAGAAGGGGAAGGGACTAGTTAAAGAACACGTGTGAATGACCCATGGACATGGCCAACACTGTGGGGATTGACAGTGGGAGTGGGGTGTGGGCTGGGTCAGGGAGGGTGAAGGGGGAAAAAACTGGGGCAACCGTAACAGAATAACAATAAAAAAAAATATTGTATCCCTGGCACCTACCAGTGGACATATGGAAGACATTCAATTGCTGTGCTAAATGAAGTTCTCATGGTTGTGGTGGAGTTACATGAGGTTCTCTGCAAAAAAGTAATAGCTTGAGAGCTTTAAAATCTTCATCCATGAGTTGGGATAACTACCTCATATAGTTTTAGTATGCCAGGCACACAATAAATATTCAACTGTTGTCACTTTCTGCAGGTTAGGCATGGTTCTACCAAGAATTTAATGAAGGCTTTCCATTCTCCACAATGAAAACTTCAGTGACTTGAGAATTCTATTAGTATCACTGACCTTTGTTTTCTCTGAGAGGTAGTCAAGCTATCCTCTTTTCTTTTTCCCTTGCTAATTTCCTGGGATTTCTTCATGTTTTTCTGGCGGGCAAGTTCTCGCTGATTTCCACCTACAAAGAGAAACGGTCATACTCTTTTCGCATCTCTAAAATTAGTAATTCCATTATAAGGCTCTTATTTAAGTGCATTTGCTTTAAGTGCATAGATAGGTCAGCAAACTACGGCGCTGAGTGGTGTTCCCAGATCTGACCACAAGGAGGAAGCTTAAAGGTACATATTTAAAGGTCTTAAAAGTATTATCATTCCAATCGAGGTGTTCACTGGCTCTAAATACCAGATCTCTTAAACCGGGCATTCCTTTCCAATAGACTGTATATATGGGCCAGTATTCCAAATAAGTTCTGGCTTTTGCGGGGTGTGGGTGGAGAAAGATACACCGAGATCACACTTCGTACAAGTTGGCCCACCACAAGCCAACTTTAAGCAAGCAAATGTAGATGCTTGTGAAACATTACCTGCGAGGGCCAAACAAACGACCTAGGGAGGAGACTCAGTCGGGGCTCAGTTTTTTATTAGGCCTTATGATTTTAAGTATCAGCTATAGACCATCTCCAAACAAGGACCCCTCTCGGGGCTGCGGTCTCCACACACCTCACCTCCGGGGAGGTGTTCTTTACCGTGTAAACTCGCGCACCTCAGAGGCAGGCACCCTTTGAGGCTGGACCGAAGCCAAGCGTCCCACTCTCTGTTGTGTGAAGACGGGGTCCCCGCCCTGTCTGATCCAAGGGGATTCATCAGCCAGCCCTCGCCTCCCCGCCAACCGCGCCTCGGAGATCCATTGACTTCCTAGCCGGGCGCTCCCCGCCGCTCCCCCATCTCTTCCGCACACTCACGGGCCATGCGGACTAGTGGACCGAGCCTCGGAAGAGAGCAACTCTGAAAAGCAACAGCCACCTCGCTGGCTCAGCGGACGTCCTCACTGAGGGATCTGCAAGGCTGAGCCACTGCCCGCCCTCTGCTGGACCACGCCTCTGCCGGGTCCGCTGCCCCGCCCACCGAGACTACACAACAGCGACAGGAGGACCCGCCAGCCCCTGCGCGTGCGCGCGGCTGGGCAGGGCGGGGCTGACTCGCTGGGGCCGCGGCTCCGGGAGCCTATCTGCCACCCTGGCATCTTCTGCCTTGCAAGTTGGGTAGAGTCCCGAAAACAGGTCTTGTGTCTGAGAGGGATAGACGTGTGTGAATTTTCCCCACCGTGTACCTGGCACTGAGGCTTGACCAGCTCCCATTTTTGGGACGCGACAAAAATGACAACAAATGCTGTAACATCTAACTTGCGTACAAAGAACGTTAGCTTTCCTCACTCATCGTCTTGCAGCGGCATGAAGGGGATGAATGAGACAGAGCAGATTAACTGCGAAAGGCAGTGATTGGCTCTTACTTAATTTCCTTATTCTCGCACCAACCCTGCAAGGTAGGCAGGCTTCATTGTTCTCAGTTTACTCAAGAGGAGACTGAGACTCAGACCAGAAGCTACTAACCTAACAGTTATAGGGACTGGTAGAAGTGCGCTTCAAATTTAAGACGAACTCTAAACTCTGTTCATTTCCCATTTTATACCAGTGCCCTTGTCACGGTCGACCGTATTTTAGGAGTTTTAAGTTAATGGTTTTGTGCTTGGGTTGTGTGATGGGGAGAGGATGGCGGAGATGCAGTCTTGCCTCATATTTAGAGTAACGCAGAATAACCTTGGAACCCACGTAAAAGCCGTGGAGCACCTGCCATTGCTAGAAACACACTTGTAAAGATGCTTGATATTTATTTGGTTGGTACTTACTTTATCTGTTCCGTTAACCATTACAAACTGAGAAATGTTTAAAAGTGTTCTGCATGCCCTGAAATTACCCTCAATTAGCACCGAATATGTTAGCTATTATTGTCCTTCTTTTAATCTCTGAGAGCCTTGCTCATCACTCTACTTGCCACCCCTCCTCCTCAATACAGTTTACAGGACAGGTGTCTGTTTCCACTTAGCAAACCTTTTCTGGAATAACTTGAGCAGAGGACTTTCTGGCCAGGTTCTTTAAGGAGATAAAGCCATCATGAACAAGGGAGGGAAGGAATTGAGTTTGAAAAGTAAGTGGTAGAGTTGTTTCTGCATATGGCCTTAATTTACAGTCTCATTGAGCTTTTTTCTTTGCAGCTGAAAATACAATTTTTGAGTTGTAGGGATACACATCATGTATAGCATGTACATGAGAAATGTTGGATGTGTCTGCTAGTAAAAACTGAGAATTTAAAAATTACTGTGATGCCATTAAGAATTTACTCCATAAATTTGGGTGGGTAACAAATATTTTGACTTTAATAATAAAATTAAATCTGACTCTGTTCTCATCTTTTTACTAATGGGAAAGTACATCTTAGTCATTATTGACTTTCTTACCTGCAGAACTGTGGAGATACCCTAGATGCTTATGTGGAACAGAACATTTGAGGGAAGGCCTTGTGTCTTCGGTTTATACTAGAATATGTGTACAAAGCTATATGGTCCTGGCAGTGGCTCCAAGATTCTTGAGACAACTCCAGCAGGGTTTTTGTTGTTGTTATTGATTTCTTGATCTTCTTCTTTCTTTAATTGACTTGAGAGAGTGAAAAGGGAGGAGGGAGGAAGTGGGAGAGAGAGAGGCAGACATTGATTTGTATGCATCTGTTGTTGCTTCTTGTGTGTGCTTTGACAGGGGGTTTAACCTACAACCTTGGCAAGTGGGAACAATGCTCTAACCAACTGAGGTGCTTGGCCAAAGCTCTTGAGCGTCTTCAAGTGTATCTGAGGTTCTGTTGCTTCCCTAGAGTACTGGAGGGAGCCCACAGATCTCATGAAACTCCATTTTCTTTCAAGTCTTAGAGCAATCTCTTCTGTGGTTTCAGCCTTGCCTTCCTGTCAAAAGCCCTTGTCGTTCTTTCTTCCTCTGGATGACCTAGCAATCTCTTCAATTAGTTCAGTATTTTATTCCTTTGACATTTTGTTACTAATGTAGCAGGATGTTCTTGTAGAATAATTTTATCCTTCCGAGAAGAAAATGAGAACTTTATGTTTCCACAAGTCAGGGTATTTGTATTACAAGTTCAAAAACAGGCCCATACTCTGTAGATCTAACCAGATCTCTGCCCAGTTTTCCTTTATTATAGAGGCCTTGTCTAACCATCCAACCTAAAGTAAACCAGTCTCTTATTAATTTGTCATATTACCCTTTACATTTTTAGAGTATTTAATGCATTCTTAAGTTATTTTGTTCATTTGCTTCTTGTATTTTTTCATTCCCTACCCAAATGCCTCTTTATTGCTCTACTGCTACTTCCTGTAGTAGATTACGAATACTCATATTAATTTACAGAGTTTTAACTGTAATCATTTTTGAACTGGCAGTACATTCACATGAAAAAGTACACCACCACATACAGTGAATGGTCTTCCTCCCACGACATCTTTCTCAGAAACTCATTTCCTTTCTTAGGAAATAACTATTATCAGTTGCTTCACGCTTGCATTTCTAATCTATGTTCTACTCAATTTAGAATTTCAAAGCCTTGGGCGTGTGCTGGAGAACAAGCCCTGCTCAACAGAACACTCTGAAGACAAAATCGGCCAGCTCTCCCGTAAAAATTTGGACTGAGGGGTTGGCTACCTCCCCCCTCTCTTTTCAAAAACTCCTAAGGACTCCTGGAGAGGGGAGAACACACCATCTTGCGTCTCTATATCTGGTTCAGCTGTAACCTACTCTGTAGTTTGACAGTTACCATGGCTCCGGGCGCTGTGCGTCTTACGTCATGCCGCAGCGCTTTGTGATGACGCAATTAGTTTAGGCTCTCTCTCCCTCTCTCTGAGGGCTGGGAGCAAGGTGTAGGGGGAAATTTAGCTGTTACTGTGGCATGGTCATGAAGAAGAGGCGGCGGCGGGAGGCAGCAGGAGGCGGTGGGGGCGTGAATCTGCTGTAGCTGCCCGTTGGGCTGGTTTGTGCTTTTTTGGGAAGGGCGTAGTTCTTAAACCCCTTTCCGGGCAGCGGCCGGGGCTCGGGGCTAAGAGCGGCCGTAGGGCCGCCTCCCCGGGCCCCGAGGCTCCGCCATGTTCCGCAGGGCACGCCTTAGCGTGAAGCCGAATGTCAGGCCTGGTGTAGGCGCTAGGTCCTCCACCACCTCCAATCCCCGGCGTGGACAGGAGGCTCCCAGGCCGCCAGAACCTGCAGTGGACTGTGACCCAAAGCCAGCGGAGCCCACAGATGAGCCCCTGGTGGATTTCGAGGGAGCGGAGCCCCAAAAAGAGGCTCCCAGGAGCAGGTAAGTGCTTGAAGAGGGGAGCATTTTCGTCTGCTCCGCTTCTCCGGGCCCGTCAGCTGGAAGCTGAGCAGCTGAACTTTACCCTAAGAGTAACTCTCTCGCTTGCGCTAAGTCTTACAGTCGAGGCCGAATGATACAAGTTATCGGGGAGAGAATCAGGTGTTCAGGTGGTCGTGGGAACAATCCAGTGGTAACAGTCTTGAAGTGAATAATATCCACATGTCTTATTAGTCATTAGAGAATTTAGGTTAGCGTAGTTTTCAGCCTTCTGTAGTACTTTGCGGGGATGGTACTTTACATCTTAAAAACATTTTTATTAAAACAATTTTATTGATTGATTTTTCGGGAGAGAGAGAGAGAGAAATATCGATTTGTTCCACTCATCCATTCATTCGTTGGTTGTTTCTTGTGTGTGCCCTGACGAGAGATCCAACAGCAGCCTTGGAGTGTCGGGATGATACTCTGACCAACTGAGGATGCCCGTCAGGGCTCATTTATTTTAAAATGAAAACCAGTGTTATTTTGGCTCTGCAGATTAATGTTAGTGGAAAGGTCTGGTACTTGTTTTGATTTGAGGGTGTGCCCTTTAACATGGTGACCATGCTTTCTGAATGGAAAAGCATGTGTCATGTAGCGTATTTGGATTCAGGATTCTTCTACTGAATTGAACAACTTAGTAGACTTTGCCTAGGCAGAGTTTATTCATTTGTAAAATGATGATACTATTACTTGCTTTGAGAATTATTGTGGGGATTAGAGAGAACTGATATAAACCATAAGTTGTTTGTTTGAAAGGACACCAGTAAAAACCAACTTACCAGCACCACCTCCACCCCAAAAAAAGAATTTTTTTTAAATGATAGTGAGATGGTATAAATTCTGTTTATGCTCTGGCTTGAAGATGAAAATTTTATTCTTTTTGGCTCCTCTTCCTCTTTTGGCCTGAACTGGTGCTGGGTATAGGTATTATTTTGCTAGCTTAATGATACTTAGTAATTCCCAAGTTTCTTAAATGAATTTGCTTCAAAATTCCTTCCAAAAATGGAAATACAAATGCCAGTCACTGTTAAATTAATAAAGTTCACAGAGATCCTGTTAACATATACAAATAATGTGTGATGACTGATTATTTAATAAATTACTAAAAGTCTATATAGTCAACATTTATGACGGAGAATATTTAATTCTTAGAGTTAACATTTAGGGAGTATACTGTGTTTTTATCACGTGTTTTCTTTTTTTATGGGTCTTTGTATTTGTAAAAATCTATAGGGTACATGTTCTTTTTGAAAAATTTTTTTATCATTATTCTATTACAGTTGTCCCAGTTTTTCCCCCTCTCCCCTTCTCTGCCCAGCCCACCCTCCACTCCCACAGTCAGTCCTCACACTGTGGTCCATGTCCATGGGTCATTCACGTGTTCTTTGACTAGTCCCTTCCCCTTCTTCCATTATCCCTCATTCCCCATCCCTCTGGTCACTGTCAGTCTGTTCCATGTTTTCATGCCTCTAGTTCTATTTTGCTTGTTAATTTATTTTGTTCATTAGAATCCTCTTATAGGTAAGATTATATGGTATTTGTCTTTCCATCAACTGGCTTATTTCACTTAGCATGATATTTTCCAGTTCATCCATGCTGTCACGAAAGGTATTCTTTCTTTCTGCTGCATAGTATTCCATTGTGTAAATATAGCCTAGTTTGTTGATCAACTAATTTACTAATGGGCACTTCGGCTGTTTCCAGCTCTTGGCTATTATAAATAATGCTGCTATGAACATTGGGGTGCATAGGTTTTTTTGAATTGGTGATTCGGCATTCTTAGGTTATATTCCTAGCAGTGGAATTGCTGGGTCAAAAGGCAGTTCTATTTTTAGTTTTTTGAGGAAATTCCATACTGTTTTCCACAGGGCCTGTGCCAGTCTGCATTCCCACCAAGAGTGTCCTAGGGTTCCCTTTTCCACAGTCTTGTCAGTGCTTGATGTTTATTGATTTATTGATGATAGCCATTCTGACTGGTGTGAGGTGATATCTCAATGTGGTTTTAATTTGCTTCTCTCTGATAGCTAGTGGTGTTGAGCATCCTTTCATAAGCCTATGGAGCCTCTGTTTGTCCTTGGAGAAATGCGTATTCAGGTCCTTTGCCCATTTTTTAATTGGACTTTGTCTTCCAGGTGTTGAGTTGGATGAGTTCTTTATATATTCTGGAGATCAGCTTTATCTAATCTATCATTGGCAAATATGCTCTCCCATTTGGTCACTACTTTGGTAGTGCCCTTTTCATTTTGATGATTTTTTTTTAGCTGTGCAGAAGCTTTTTAATTTGATGTAATCCCATTTGTTTATTTTTTTCCCTGAATTTCCTTTGCCCTAGGAGATATATTGGCAAAAATACTGCTACATGGGATATCTGAAATTTTCCTTCCTATTTTTTCCTCAAGGATTTTTATGGTGTCACAACTTATATTTAACTCTTTTATCCATTTTGAGTTTATTCGGGTATATGGTGTAGGTTGGTGGTCTAGTTTCATTTTTTTTTTTTGCATGTACCACCAGTCCAGTTTTCCCAGCACCATTTATTGAAGAGGCTACTTTTACTCCATTGTATGCGTATGCTCCCCTTGTCAAATATTAATTGACCATAGAGACATGGACTTATTTCTGGGCTGTTTTTTTTCCAGGGGCATATGTTCCGTACTTATGCATTCAACATAATTGGGTGGAATGCATATGGTGCATGTAATGGCTGAGATAAGAATTTAAGTTGGAACCCTGGCTGGTGTGGCTCAGTGGTTGAGTACCAGCCTACGAATCGAGTAGCCGCTGGTTCAATTCCCAGTCAGGGCACATGCCTGGGTTGCTGGCCGGGTCCCTGGTGGGGGTCATGTGAGAGGCAACCACACATTGCTGTTTCTCTCTCTTTTTCCTTCCCTTCGTCTCTTCTAAAAATGAATAAGTAAAATCTTTAAAAAAAATTTAAATTGGAAACTTTTTGGAAAGGTTATATTATAGGTTTAGGCATTTTCCACTGTTATGTATAACTGTAACATATGAAAAAAATAGCAGATTAACTTTGTAACATATTAAAAAGCTTTTAATTATTGACTTATATCCCCTCTCCTCTTTTTTAATTTTTATTTCTTGTTTTTTGATTTTTAGAGGGAAGGGAAGGGAGGGATAAGGAGAGGGAGAGAAACATCTATGTGAGAGAAACATCAATTGGTTGCCTTCCATACACATGCCTCTACTGGAGACCAAACTGGCAACCCAGGCTTGTGCCCTGACCTGGAATTGAACCAGCAACCCTTCGCTTTGTAGGGTGATGCCCAATCAACTGAGCCACACCGGCTGGGGCCCCCCTCTCTTCATGACTTTCCTTGTTTTCAGGCCATTCCTGAAACACTTATATCCAGTCTGAATTATATCTAATATCTAATTTGGAGTGACTGAGCATTTTTTTGGAGTGAAGATTTTGATAGCTGTATAAGTGGAGTTGTGCCTGACAAATGATTTCTGCCTGAAACAGAATTTTGTTTGGTTAGTGTAGCTAAATGTGTATCCTTTTTTTTTTTTTTAGAATAACCTTTTTTTAAATTTTTTTTTTAAGATTTTATTTATTTATTTTTAGAGAGGGAAGGGAGAGAGAGAGAGAGAGAAACATCAATGTGCGGTTGCTGGGAGACATGGCCTGCAACCTAGGTATGTGCCCAGACTGGGAATCGAACCTGCGTAAATGTGTTTCTTTAAATACTGCAATACAGATATTTCAGAGGTTTGACGTATATGTTAGGTTGGTAATAAAAGTAAAATGCCAATAGTTTTTCTTCTTTTTTTTTTTTTTGAGGAACCTAGCATTAGCATAAAATTATGTGCTGTGATGTGCTTAGGGACTTGAAATTTGAAAAAGATAAACAGTCTTCATTAGAATTTACATATCTAATGATTTATTAAAAATTTTTACTGCAACCTCTGTTATATGTAACATATATCTCCAGTCATTTTTTAAAAAAATAATGAGCCCTGGCTGGTGTAGCTCAGTGGATTGAGTGTGGGCTGCGAACCAGGCATCGCAGGTTCGATTCCCAGTCAGGGCACATGCCTGGGCTGCAGGCCATGTCCTCCAGCAACCGCACACTGATGTTTCTCTCTCTCTCTCTCTCTCTCTCTCTCTCTCTCTCTTTCTCTCTCTCTTTCTCTCTCTCCCTCCCTCCCTCCCCCCTTCCCTCTCTAAAAATAAATAAATAAAATCTTTAAAAAAATAATGAGACTTTACTGTTTTGGATTTTTACCAGATTATTTTTTAAAATTTTACTGATTTGAAAAGGGGGGGAGATCGAGAGAGAGAGAGAGAGAGAGAGAGAGAGAGAGAGAGAGAGAGGCATCAAGTTTGCTGTTCCACCTGTTGATGCATTCACTCTATGTGCCCAGACTGGGGATCGAACCTGCAACCCTAGAATATCGGGATGACACCCTAACTGACTGAGCTACCCAGCCAGGACACCAGATTAATTTTAAAATTAGAATATTTAAAAGAAGATCCATGAAGCCCTTTTTATTTTCTTTTTGAATTTCAACAGTGATGAAAAGACTGGTGGTAAGAGTGATATTGAAGAACCCAGTAAATCTTCCTCTACTGTTTCACAGAGAAGAAAGCGAATATCAAGTACTCCCACACGGGTTAAGCCTGGTGTCCGTGTTCTGCCAGAGCCTCATCCCTTATCTACAGTCAATCAAGAAGCTCCACAGCCAAACTCAGTTCCAGCAAAAGAGAAACAGCCATGCTCAGACAGATACCGAATATATAAAGCCCAGAAACTGAGAGAGATGTTAAAAGAAGAATTAAGAAAAGAGAAGGTAAGAGAGAAAAATCAATTATGACTGCTGCTTTCTAGATTTCTCTCTTTTTTGTATCAGTCAAACATCATTTGGAGGAAAAAATTAAGCATCTGTGGCATTTTTATGGTGGAACAAAACCAAATAACATCCGTCACGTTAATATCCCCTTTCTTAGTAGAATTATTAAGAAGCACTATGGACTTAAGCTATGTTTTCCATGCTACTAATTTTTAATATTTTATTAATATATATCTTTGTTTTTGGTGAAGGCCACAAATAGAAGTTTCACACACACACAAACACATACACAGAGATACACATACAAGTGTATGTATAACTTTTAATTGGATTTTTTATGAGGATATCCAAGTGACAGGAATTATATTCACTTGATTTAAGACAAGTATAGTTGAACAGAAATGAATTAGTAATATTTTCTAAATTGACAATATGGAAAATTATAAATGGGAAAAATTTTCATGTATGCATATAGTAGTGCCCATGTTCTTTTTAATCTTGAAGATTATTTTTTTGAGAGGGCAGTATAATAGCAGTGAAGCATGTAAGCTCTGGAGTTAGTTACTTAAGGTTTGCAAATTAGATTCACCCCTTACTATGTGACTTTAGGCAATTTAATTAATCTTTCTATGCATATTTTCTCATCTGTAAAATAGGACTAATGATAGTATCTACCTAATTGAAGGATTGTGAAGACTAAATGTGTTAGTAAATGTAAAACTCATTTAGATTAATGTCTGGAAGATCCTAAGAGCTTAACAAATGTCAGCTCTTATTATTAATTACAGAATTTTTTTTTAAATTAAGAGGAAGGCACTTAGCTTGGTGCTTTGTATTCATTATCTTATTTTCTCATTTAATTCTCTCAGTTGTGTGAAGTAGATATCACTATTTTACACAGGAGGAAACAAGTTCAGAGGAATTATTTGCTTTATGTCACGTATCAGTGGAGGACATGGCATTTGAGTCTATGTCCTCTAAAACCTAAGTCTCTAAAATGTTTTGTTTTATAGAATATGCTTAATTAGATTTATTATGGGCAATTAAGATTAAATATTTGCTTCAAGAATTGCATATAATACACAGAATTAGAATTCACTGCATGATAAGCAAACACTATGTATTTATAACATCTCAGTGAATTATTGTAGTTAAAAGGAATCAGTAAGCATGATTTTATACATTGGCCTTTTATCCAGCTCCAGTCACTTTAGTTTTTAAAATTTCTTAATGTATGACAACTTTTTAATGTTCAGTTTATAAAATTTTTCCTAAAAGTAGGCATAATTGTGGTAGGAGTAATATTCAAGCACTGGCCATGAATGCAACAATGGACTGTACACTTGAATATAGTACACTCAGAATTGTATATTCATGAAGTAAAAGTGGATCTCTGTGTGTATGTGTCTCTAGAAACAATGGAAAAACAAGTATGCCATAAATGAAAGTCAGAGGCCACCGGATCGTTCAAAAATGACTATGAGAGACTTCATATATTACCTGCCAGATAACAATCCAATGACGTAAGTAAATTTTGTTTTACTTTGTTTCAGCATGTAGTGGTTTAAGTATCACCTGTACAGTTTTATGTTTTTCAAAAGCATATTGACAAAATGTATACCACATCTGATGCCCCTTTTTTAAAACAATCCTCACCTGAGGATGTGTTTTTAGAGAAGAAGGGAGAGAGGGAGAGAGAGAGCAAAAAAGAGAGAGAAACATCAAAGTGGAAGAAACATAGGTTGTTTTCTGTGCACTCCCCGACCAGGGGAATGAACCCCCAACCTAGGTATGTGCCCTGATTGGGGATTGAAACTGCAACCTTTTTGTGCATGGGACGACGTTCCAACCTACTGAGCCACTTGGCAAGGTCTCTGATGTCCTCTTAAATGGAACTTATATCAGTTGTATTTCAAGTAACTGCTTTCTAGGCATGGTAAGTGATCCCATTTACCTCTGAGATTAAAGATAAGTTTCTGCCCTGGCTAATGTGGCTCAGTTGGTTGGGTGTCTTTTTGAAAACCAAAAAAACCAATTGGTTTTCAAAAACCAATTGCCGGGTACTATTCACGATCAGGGCATATGCCTAGAGTACAGGTTCAGTCCTTGGACGGGGCACATTTGGAAGGCAACTGATGGATGTTTCTCTCTTACATTGATGTTTCTCTTCCTCTCTTTCTCCTTCCCTTTCCCTTTCTCTAAATAAAAATTTTCAAAATTACCCCTGGCTGGCATAGCTCAGTGGATTGAGCGTGGGCTGTGAACCAAAGGGTCACCGGTTCTATTCCTAGTTAGGGCACATGCCTGGGTTGCAGGCCAGGTCCCCGGTGGGGGCCACGTGAGAGTCAACCACACATGGATGTTTCTCTCCCTCTCTTTCTCCCTCTCTTCCCTTCTCTAAAAATAAATTAAAAAATCTTTAAAAAAATTAAAAACAATGTTTCCTTTGTAATATTATTAAGATGTAGTAAAACTAAACAACTTTTCTGTAATTATGATTGCAGTTTCTATTTCTTGTACACTATAACCATATCAAAAGGCATGGTCTAATTTTTATGCCCTATTTCTTAATTAAATGGGGTAGCATTTGATTAACAAATCCTCCAAGAACAATGCTTCTTTAGTCAAAGTTAGCCTGGGGAGGCAGAAAGTTTATGATAAATCTCATTGTTGTATTGATGGCTGTAGAGTAGTGGCATAATTTCAGTATAGCCTTTTTCAGATTCATTAGGTCTTTGGCCTAATTCAGTTATTTTTAACCAGTGTGTTACAATAATTTTTATTATAATTTTTTAAACAGATTTTATTTATTTATTTTTAGAGAGGGGAAGGGAGAGAGAAAGAGAGGGAGAGAAACATCGATGTGTGGTTGCCTCTTGCATGCCCCCTACTGGGGACCTGGTCTGCAGTCCAGGCATGTGCCCTGACTGTGAGTTAAACTGGTGACCTGTTGGTTCGCAGGCTGGCATTCAGTCCACTGAGCCACACAAGCCAGGGCACAATAATTTTTAAAATGTAAAAAACGTGACTCTTTCGTCAGGTTTCACTTAGGGTTCTCAAAAAATTACAACAGCCAATACAACAGTATCTATCTGGTATGAATGAATCAAATTATACCTGTTCTTTTTGTAAGGTTGGCAAAAAATATAGTTTTCGGTGTGCCACAGAATTTTAGTGTTAGTTTATGTGTGCCATGAGATGAAAAAAGTTGAAAATCAATGGCCTTGTTGAAGGCAGGGCCAGAAACCTAAGTTTTGAGTTGTTTCACAAACTACTAGTTTGCTTCCTGCTTTGAGAGTGGGGGCTTTCCTTCACTAAGCAACTAGAGGGTAAGAGAGTTTGCTGCTGAGGCCCTAATAAATTATTTATACTTGTTGACAGAAGTATCGAAAAATTGACTGTGTTGGGGCACACTGTTATTAATAGTAGTTTTATGGTATATCATTAAAAAATGCAAGTTAAAATAATTTACTTCTTGCCTATAGATAGAATTGACAAGATGTAAAGTAATTATTTATTAAGAAATGTTTTGTTATTTGTGTTAAATAGGTATTCACTGGAGCAAGAAAAGAAAACTGAAAAATCATTGACACCAGTCCAGACAAGAGAGTAAGCATCTCATTTTATTCTTTTTAAAAATATATTCTGGTATGGATACATTAAAAAGATGATATCGAATGATAATTCCTGTTATAGTCAAATTACATGTGATAGGTAATAGGAGTTTTTCAGCAGAATTTCTAACAAGGATAAAGTTACTGCATGATGTTAATAAATCAGAGAGCCCCATACTATTTGTGTATTACATATATAAATGGCCATTGTTATGGTTTTAAATTAAAGCTTTTAAAATTAAAAGGGGTTTTGTTTTGCTTTAGAATAATAATATATTCACATGGTTCAGAATTCAAAAGGAACAAAAGTATACTGAGAAAAGTCTTCCAGCTCTTTTTCTGACATCTAGTTCCTATCCCTGGGGGGAGAATGTTATCAATTTTTTAATGTATCATTCCAATTCTAGCCTATATTTATTCAGGCAAATATATATATATTGTTTTTTCTTTCCTTTCCCTTTTTCCCCTTTCCCCCTTCCTTTCCCCTTTGTTTTCTTTTAGCAGTCTGTGTACGCTGTCCTGAATAGGTGTAGTTGTGATGCCACTAGTGAGTCTTTTTTGTACAAGCTCCCTGTTGCCTTTCAGGTTGTACTGGCGTGTTAGTTTGCTACAAAGAAAGCCCTGCAAGAGATCTCTTAGAAGTTAATGTAGCCTTGTCATGGTGGAGGATTGTGGAAAATTAGCAAAAACACTGGGATTTTCTGGATGGTACTTCAAGGCTTAATAATTAATGATACTGTTTTGCTTAGAATCCACACTATTTTAAAGTAGAACTCTCAAGCTTTACAAAGGTTATGTTTTTATAGATTTATAAATATATTTGCCTTAGTAAAACCTTAAGGAGACAGTGTAATTAAATGGAGATGTATGGGGTATGGAGTCATTATTTGGAAAACTATGTTTGGCTTCTTGTCCTGTCCTTACTATTTGTGTAATCTAGAGCAAAAGTTACTTATTCCAAGCCTCAAACGGTCATGAAAATACCCTCAAGGGTTGTTCTGAGATTTAATAAAATGATTTGAAAACTAATGCTGTGTACCTATTAGGGTTATTCTTTTACTTCTACAATACACAGGTGGTTTACTCTGATACTCTATTGAGATAGAAAAGATGAGTATTTATTTCTCTTTATTTTCAGAGAGAGTAAGGCTTTTATTAAATGCTACCAAATAAAATTTGAGGAAATGTTATAACCATGTCCTTAAGAGCACATAGTGTTTTCTTTTATTTATTGGTTTTGGAGAGAGATAGAGATGTTGATTTAATTTTTTTTTTAATTTATTGATTTGAGAGAGAGAGAGAGAGAGAGAGAAATTGATTTGTTGTTCACCCATCTATGCATTTATTGGCTGATTCCTGCATGTGCCCTAACCGGGTATTGAACCTGTAATCTTGACTTATCAGTACGATGCTCTAACCAACTGAGCTACTAGGCCAGGGCAATACATAGTATTTTTAGTTAGGTTAGAGGAAAAGTTGGAAATAACTAGGAGGTTGAATTTCCAAAAATTTATTTTGGAAGTTCAGAAATCCTTCTCATGGATATATGAATTAACCTGTGTTTAGCTTTGGCAGGCAAGAAGATAAGAGTACTCCTGATGATGAAGATAATGAAGAACTAGAAGAAGAGATGGATGATGGGCCATTGCTGGTTCCCCGAGTAAAAGTGGCGGAAGATGGTTCTATAATTTTAGATGAAGAAAGGTAAGTTACAGAAAAGAGAGAAATTGTGGTTTCACAACAGAAGAGATTGAGTTTCTCTGTCTGTCATTGTTACTTAGACTCTGATATTTATATGTGCATAATGGATGTTATAAATAGAAAGGTATATTAGATTTATTTATAATTTTTAGCAGTTTTTATTTTTAAAACTTTTTAAAAATTGAATTTAGAGAGAAAGAGGGAAGGGGGAGAGAGAGGGAGGGAGATGTCAATATATTGTTTCACTTATTTATGCATTCATTGGTTGATTCTTGTATGTGCCCTGCCGGGGGATCAAACCCTCAACCTTGGTGTATTGGGGTGATGATCTAACTAACAGCTGCCGGGCCTGGGCTATAGTTTTTAGCAGTTATTATAATTTTGTATTTGTATGAGAAGATGGTACTGCTGCCCTGTGATCCATTAACCTACCACCATTGCTTTACGTACTTTATTCGTAGTCGGGATGAGCTCCTGAGCTAGTCACATGCTGTCTCCTCTGAGAAAGATTTCGAAGATTGACTCAGTCTTGAAGCCAATGTTCAAGTTTTCATATTATTAATTAATACCATATGCTGGTGTATGATGATAATAATGAAAATGCAATGAAACACAGGTTTAACATATTTTTTATTTTTGTTATGGTGAGATTTAACTCAGGTTCTGGTTTAATTTTTAAATTATAACATTAAATTTCTCATATTTGGCATTGTGGAATTTAGTTGTTTTTCTAAAGTGTATTTTTTAAAAAAGTAAATGACTTTTAGTAAGTAAATAAAAAACATGGACAGAAAGTCTTTTGACAGTTTGATTAGTAAAAAATCATTTTATAGCCTATAAATTCTATGATAATTTAACATAAATGTAATACTCTTAATTGTGTTTACATGTTGTTTTTTCCTTTATTTTTGTGATGATGACTTTACAGTCATTAAATAAGTAATTAAAAGCATATGTAACTGCTTTGTGTGCGGCAGTGTAAAACATAAGTATAAAATGCTTATTTTTCTCAATATCCTTTGTTCAGTCTAGCATGATAATGATAATATGTATTAAATACAGGAGATGTGGAAGTCAATATAACAAGTAATTTTTTAGGTGGCTCAAAGATATTTTCTAAATTTTAGATTGCTTTTAAGGATTTTAAAAAAGGTCTGACTGGTGTGGCTCAGTGGATTGAGTGCTAGCTTGTGAACCAAAGCGTTGCTGGTTTGATTCCCAGTCAGGGCACATGCCTGGGTTGCAGGTCAAGTCTCCAGTAGTCAGTGTGTGAGAGGCAACCACACATTGATGTTTCTCTCGCTCTCTTTTTAAAAAATATATATTTTATTAATTATGCTATTACAGTTGTACTGTTTTTTCTTCCCTTTATTCCCCTTCACTTTGCAACGCCCCCCAGCAGCATTCTCCTCCCCTCTTAGTTCATGTCCATGAGTTACACATACAAGTTCTTTGGCTTCAACATTTCCTACAATATTCTTCTCCCTGTCTATTTTGTACCCACCAATTATGCTTCTTGTTCCGTGTGCCATTCTCCCCATTCTTCCCTTCCCCATTCCCCACTGATAATCCCCCATGTGATCTCCATTTCTGTGATTCTGTTCCTGTTCTAATTATTTGCTTAGTTTGTTTTTATTTTTGTCTTTTTTTTCAGTTGTTGAGAATTGTGAGTTTGTTGTCATTTTACTGTTCATGGTTTTTGAACTTCTTCTTCTTAGATGAGTTTCTTTAACATTTCATATAATGAGGCCTTGGTGATGATGAACTCCTTTAACTTGACCTTATCTGGGAAGCACTTTATCTGCCCTCCCATTCTAAGTGATAGCTTTGCTAGATGGAATAATCTTGGATGTAGGCCCTTGCCTTTCATGACTGTGAGTACTTCTTTCCAGCCCCTTCTTGCCTGCAAGGTTTTCTTTGAGAAATCAACTGATAGTCTTACGGGTACTCCTTTGTAGGTACCTTATTTTTCAGACTATAAGATGCACTCCCCTGCAATTTGAGAGGAAAAGAGGGTGCATCTTATAGTCTGAATGTAGCTTACATGGCTCACTGTGTGGCGGGGGAAGGCGGTGGAGTGGGGTCACAGGTTATTAAATGTTTTATCACATTTTTTTGCTTCAAAATTTTTTTTGTTTTCCTCCTCTAAAACCTAGGTGCATCTCACAGTTCAATGTGTCGTATAGTCCTAAAAATACGGTAACTGTCTCCTTTCCTGTTGCTGTTTTTAAGATTCTCTCCTCCTTGTTAATCTTGGGTAATGGAATTATGATGTGCCTTGGTGTGTGCTGCCTTGGTGTGTGCTGCCTTGGGTCCAACTTCTTTGGGACTTTCTGAGCTTTCTGGACTTACTGGAAGTTTATCGTTTGCCAGATTGGGGAATATCTCCTTCATCATTTTTTCAAATAAATTTTTAGTTTCTTGGTCTTCTTCTTCTGGCATCCCTGTGATTTGGATGTTGGAACATTTAAAGTTGTCCTGGAGGTTCCTAAGCCTCTCCTTATTTTTTTGAATTCTTTTTTTCTTCATTCTGTTCTGGTTGACTGTTTATTTTTTCTTTCTGGTCCAAACTGTTGATTTGAGGCCTGATTTCCTTCCTGTCACTCTTGGTTCTCTGTACATTTTCCTTTATTTCACTTTTCATAGCTTTCACCTTTTCCTCTGTTTTGCAATCATACTCAACCAATTCTGTGAGCATCCTGATTATCAGTGTTTTGAACTGTGCATCTGATAGGTTGGATGTGCCTTCGTTGCTTAGTTCTATTTTTGGACGTTTGATTTGTTTTTTCATTTGGGCCATATTTTTTTGTCTTGGTGCACATGTTACATAGTAAAGGGTGGAGTCTTAGCTATTTGCCAGAGTGGGGCAAACTATTTTATTGCGTTGTGGCGCTGTATATGGGGGTGGAGTCCAAGAGGGAACAGTGCTGCTTGCTTGGCTCTCCCCAACTTTCACTCACTTCCTGTGCTTTCCACAAGCAAGTTGGGCCATTCTGGTGCTGATTCCCAGATCAGTGGTTTTGTGTACATTTTAGGACCTTGTGGGTCTCTCCAATGAACTCTGCTATGAGGCTGGGAGTCTCTCCCACCGCCCCAACCCCCACAGGTTTTTACAGTCAGAGGTTAGGGGGCTTTCTTTTCCTGGGCTGGAACCCTGGATTGTGGGGTCTGTCTCGCTCCCCAGTTGTTCCTCCTGGTTTCTCCACGTGCAAATGTGGACCTCCTGGTTTGCCAGCCACCACTTTGCCTTGTGTTCTCTCCACCCTGGCTGTCTGTCTCTGTTCCCCCTACCTGTCTGAATGAATGTTTCTTCTTTAACTCTTTGGACTTCCATACAGTTTGATTTTCTGTCACTTCTGGTTATTTTTTATTTTTAAATTTGTTGTTGTCCTTGTTTTGGTTGTGCAAGGAGGTAAAATGTATCTACCTGTGCCTCCATCTTGGTCAGAGGTCCTCTTTCCCTCTCTTTCTCCTTCCCTTCCCCTCTCTCTAAAAATAAATAAAATCTTTTAAAAAATGTTGGCATTTATTTTTATTCCCTGGCAATCACATTTTATTTTTTTTATATATTGATTTTGGAGAGAGAGAGAGAGGATAGAGAGAGAGACATTGATTTGTTGTTCCACTTATTTACACATTTGTTGGACTTGTAGATACTTGACGGGGATTGAACCCACAACCCTGATGTATCAGTTTGATGCTCTGACTAACAGAGCTATCTGGTTAGGTCCTCTGGAAATCACATTTTAAGTGAAAATTAGATTCTTAGAAATCATGCACACCTTAAATGTATATTGTACTTTTGATATGACTCTACCGTGTTAAATTTCAAAATGTCACTATACAAGTATCTTTTACTTGTTTTTAATATTTTAAGTAGATCTGTTTAAAAATGTGTTTCTTTCAGTTTGACTGTAGAAGTTTTAAGGACAAAAGGTCCCTGCGTTGTTGAGGAAAATGACCCCATATTTGAGCGTGGTTCTACAACTACATATTCCAGCTTCAGGAAAAACTATTACTCTAAACCATGGTCAAATAAAGGTAACTAATTTTCATTTTAAATTGTGTAGGTCATTTATTTGAAATGAAGTGAATTATTTTCTCTGGTTCTGAATTAAACCAGGTCTCCCTTAAGTAAGTAAAATGGAAACTACCATGTTGTTTCTACCAAGCTAATTTTATTGACACTCCCACTTTGCTCTCCTCCATCCCTAATGAAACCGTGACTCTGACTTAGAAAGATTTTTAGAAATTAGCATTATGGTCAGTCATTTTGGGTTGGATGTTTCTCTGTGTCAAATCACTGAACAAAAAATAATGTTTTAATGGAGAATAACACTATTTCTAATGCTTACAATAATGTTTTACCTCAGTATTGCATAATAAAATTTTAAAAACTAAAAATTATGCTGTTAAAAAAGTACATAATATCTTTTGCATGCTCTTGCTTATTACTTTTTATTGTAGAAATAAATGCAGTCTGCTTTGGGAAAAAAAGCTCAAACACAACAGAATAATATAGAGGGAAAAGATTGTATACTTCCCTTCTCTGATTTCTTCAGTCCTGTGCTCTTGAGGTTGCTTCTGTCAGTGGTTTCTTATGTATGTTTCTAGTTACTTTCTCTCCCCTACTACTAAGCACATCTTGGTTGCTTATGTTATGGTAATACTGTATTGGCTATGGCTGACTTTGAGACCAGATAGGTAGAATGTCTTTTTTAAAAAATATTTCAGCTGCTTTGGTACGAGCATGCAAATTTCTTATACCATGTTTTTGTATAAAAGTTTAAAGATGTTTTAAAATTTTTTAAATGTATTGATTTGAGAGAGAAAGAGAAACATCAGTTTGTTGTTTCACTTATTTATGCTTTCATTGGTTGATACTTGTATATGTCCTGACTGGGAATTAAACCTGCAACCTTGGCATATGGGGATGATGCCCTAACCAATGGAGCCACCTGACTAGGGCTTAAAAAAGATGTTTTTAGATCAGTGAGGTTCTTTACAACAAAATTGAATTATGTCTATAATTTTGTACGTAGACATTTCTATGACTAAAGGTTTATTGGACTGTAATAAACTACTAAGTATTGTCAAACTTATTTTAATTCAAACTATATACTTAGGTAAGATTGTTTTCCTCTGAAATATTAAGAAAAATAAATTTTGCTCTGTTTAAATCTTCTATTTTTACAGAAACAGATATGTTCTTTTTAGCCATCAGCATGGTAGGAACTGACTTTTCTATGATTGGACAGCTTTTTCCTCACAGAGCAAGGATAGAAATTAAGGTAAAGTAAACCCATTACATTTGTTGATTGGAAAGACACTAAACATTACTAACATTTTCTTAAACTTTGATTTAAATCTCAGTGTGTCCATTTTCACTAGATGTTTTTGGTAAACCTGTTTCTTTTTACAGTTCAAAAAGTAATATTTCTCAATTCCATATGAATACAATTTCCTTAACTTTAGTATTACATGAAGGGGAACCCCAAAAAACCCCAGAATTATTTTCTGGAGGGTGGGCCCCTTATAGTACAGTCTTCTCTGCTAGGTGAGTATTCTAGGAACCCATCTGTACCAGTGTACTAGCTGGCCTTGTTGTGAGAGGCCGCATTCAGCTTCTGCTTCAGTAAATTTTTTTGGAAGACTCTTTCATTGCATTTGTCCATTTCATAATGGGTGATTTATGAGCGCACCTGCCCACATTATGCTGCGTGTTCAGCAGTTTTTGACCAAAAATGGCATGGCCCCGGTGCCCCACCCTCATTCACCTGGTCTTGACCTGAAAGACTTTTTTTTTGTTTCTCTGGGCAAAAAAAGTCCTCAAGGGAAACGTTTGGCTGGTGTAGAAGAGGAGCAACAAACAGTGGCAGGAGCACTAAAAGGCATGAAAACTATGAGTTCAAGAACTGTTTGAGCAGTGGAAAAATCATCTCTATAGGTGTATTGCAATAAATGGAGAATATTTTAAAGGTGACTGAAGTTTAAATGAGAATAAATATACAATTTTTTTATAAATAAATAATGTTTTTTGAATCCTCCCTAGTATTTTTTAATTTATATCTTGTCCACTTCTAAAATGTCTTTGAGGGGGACCACTAAAGCCACTGAAACTAAGATAAAAGAAGAGTTAGATAATGAAGAGAGAGGATAAATATACTAGAATATTTGGATTAATTGTAGCTTTTTGTTTACAAAATGTATTTCCTATGAAGGCATGAAGAGAAGCATGCTGAATTACATAGTTATCACTATCTGATCTAACCATTGCTTTCTTTTTATTTTTTTAAAGATTTTATTTATTTCTTTTAGACAGGGGAAGGGTGGGAGAAAGAGGGAGAAAGAGAGGGAGAGAAACATCAATGTATCCTTGCTTCTCGTGCACCCCCCGCCCCTGGGGACCTTACCTAGTCTACAGTTCAGGCACATGCCCTGACTGAGAATCGAACCAGTGACCCATTGGTTCGCAGGCTGGTGCTCAATCCACTGAGCCACACCAGACAGGGCTAACCATTGCTTTCTTAGGCCTCCTTAACTATGGGGCAACCAGTGACATTTTCAACAACAGCAGGGATTTCAATTAGTGCTTTAATATGCCTAAAAGGATGAGCTTTCTCTATTTGTAGTTCCTTTTGTTGGGGAACTTTATTACAAGTTTCCTGGGTTGGAGTGCATTTGAGTGCATACTGTGTTGCTGTAGTGCATTTCTACATAATAGTGAGATCTTTATCCAACTCTGGGCTTTTTCCTTCATTAGTTAAATGGACCATTATGAAAGATTTTTTTTTCTGGTGGGCTAGGCATGGATTGATCGATCACCTGAGGGATATTGTACGGTGTAATGGTCATTACATTTCTACAAAAAAAAGAAATTGTTTATGTTTTTTAATGTTGAGAACAAAATGTGAAGGCTAGAAATTGATTGTCTGGACCACCCTATCTGAGTAATTAATGATAATTTGTCACTAGGGTATTTCTCTCAAAAATCCTTTAGACTGTTCCCCTAAAAGTAAGTGTAGTTCCATCAGGTCTTTGGCAAAGTGTAGAAAAGTGAAAATGGACTAGTGAACTACACTGATTTTTTTGATATCCTTTTTTTAAAGATTTATTTTAATTTTATTTTTAGAGAGGGGAAGGGAGGGAGAGAGGAAGAGAAATATCAATGTGTGGCTGCCCCTTCCGTGCCCCTCACTGGGGACCCAGCCCGCCACCCAGGCATGTGCCCTGATTGGGAATTGAACTGGCAACCCCCTGGTTCATAGTCCACTGCTCAGTCCGCTGAGCCATACCAGCCAGGGCACTATACTGATTTTTTTTGAATGTTGAACCAACCTTGGATTCCAGGGATAAATCCCATTTAGTTATACTAAATTATTCTCTTTGTTTCTGAATTCTGTTATATTCTGTCATATTTTCTTAAAGATTTTTTGCACCTTTGTTCATGACATACACACACACACACACACACACACTTATATTAGTATCCCTCATGATATATATATATACACACACACATATATGTATATCAGTATTTCTCACAGTTCTGGAGTTTAGAATTTCAAGATCAGGGTGCCAGCATAGTCAGGTTCTGTTGAGGACTGTCTTCTGGGTTGTAGACTTCTCATTGTTTCCTACCATAGAGGAAAGAGGGCAAAAGCTCTCTTGGGTCCCTTTAAAAGGGCACTACTCCTATTTATGAGTTCTTTACCCTCATTACCTAATTATCTCCAAAATGCTTCACCTTGTAATATCATCATAGTTGGGGTTAGGATTTCTTTTTTTTTTAAATTTTTCTTAAAAAAATTTTTTTTTGGCCCTTTTGACTCCCTTTATTCATTTCACTCGCTCTCCACCACCCCCTATCTCTGGCAACCACCAATCTTCTCTGTATCTACTTTTTTTTTTAAAGATTCTAGTATATGAGAGATCATATGGTACTTGTCTTTCTCTAGTTTACTTCCTTAGCATAATACCCTCAGAGTCCATTCATGTTGTCACAGATGGTAAAATTTATTCTTTTTTATGGCTGAATAATAATTACTTTATCCATTCATCTGTCGATAGGCACATTGTGTCTTGGCTATTGTAAATAATGCTTTAATGAACATGGAGTACAGATATCTTTCTGAGTTAGTGTTTTTATTTTCTTCACATAAATACCCAGAAGTGGAATTGCTGGAGTATACAGTAATTCTATTTTTAAGTTTGTGAAGACCCTCTGTACTGTTCTACATCGCAGCTGCACCAGTTTACATTTTCACTAACAGAGTACACAGGTTCCCTTTTTACCTACATCCTTGCCAACACTTCTTTCTTTTTTGTTTTTTGATAATAGGTGTTCTAACAGGTATGAGTGATAGTTCATTGTGGTTTAGATTTACATTGGGTCATGTTTTTTTTATCCAATCTGACACTCTGACTTTTAATTTTATTTCACACCAGTGTGGCAGTCGTGGTGGGGAGAGGGATATAAGGAGACTAAATGGCATTGGGAAAAAAATACAATAAAAATAAATTTAAAAAAATTTAATTTTATTTCTATGAGAGATGAGAAAATGTTCATCGTTTTCTTATGTTGACCCTTGATAAAAACAAAAAACCAAAACCAAAAATGCCTGTTTTACATTTCTATAATAATTTCATTTATACTTAATGTAACAGTTGATATGGCTGTGTTTAAGCCTGCCATCTCACTATTTTCCATTTATTTCGTTTTTATTTATTTTTCTGCTATTTTTGGGGTTAATCAAATATTTTTTGGTATTACATTTTATTTTTTCTGTAATACCACTTTATTTTTTTCTTTCATACTTCATGAATAAACTCTTTAAAATATAATTCCCCTTATTTGCTGTCCTTTGTGCTATTATATATCTTATTTCTAAACACCTTATAAATTTATAAACTCTACAATGAACTTACTTTAAAGACTCTTTAGTATTTAGAGGAAATTGGGTAGAAAAAATAAACCAGTTTTTAATATTTAGCTACATTTACTATTTTTGATGTTTCTCATTTCAGATGTCTGAATAGCAGATCTGCTGTTTAAAAATTTTCTCTGCTTTTATTATCTGAAAGTCTTTATTTCATTCTGCCTTTTTTTAGGTACAGTGTTTTTTTTTTTTTTAATCCTGACCTGAAGGTATATTTATTGATTCCAGAGAGAGAGGAAGGTTGGGGAGAGATAGAGAATGACAGTGAGAGAGAGAGAGAAATGGGAAAGAGAAAGAAAGAGGAAGGAAGGAAGGGATGGGAGGAACATTGATGTGAGGGAACGTTGAGCAGTTGCCTCTGGTCTGCATACCAACTGTGTACCTAATCTACAAACCAGGAATGCACCCTGACCTGGAATTGAACCCATGACCTTTTGGTTTATGGGACTACCCTCCAACCAACTGAGCCACACCAGCCAGGACTTGGTTTCAGTTTTGATGGAGACTTTTGCTAGATATATAAGTCTGGTTTGACAGATTTTTCTTCCATTGTTTTAAAAATGTCATTCCATTGTACACCAGCTTCCAGTGTTCCTGATGAAAAGTCAGTTATCATTCATATCATTCTTGCCCTGTATGTGACAAATTGTTTTTCTGTGGCTGTTTCAAGATTTTATTCTTTAAGTTTGGTGTTTAGCAGTATAATTATGTTTTGCCTAGGGGTAATTTCTCTGATATTTTTCCTGCTTTGTTGTCTCCTTGGACTCTGTTTGCTTGTTTTTCTCTGCATGGCATTGTACTACAGGTTACTAAAGTTCTGTTTATTTTTTTTCCATTTTTTTTTCTATTTCAGTTTGGCTAGTTTCTATTACTATCTTTACAAGTTCACTGACTTCTGATATTTTTAATTTTATGTTAAGCCCATTCAGTGAATGTTGTATTTCTGATATATATTTAATTTCCATAATTTCCACTTGGTTATTTTTCTTAGTTTTTATTCCTCTGATAAGATGTATCTATCTGTTCATTCCATATTTTCCTCTAAATTCTTAAATATATTTAAATAGGTACTTGAATTATCTTGTTTACTAATTTCAAAATCTGAGTTGTGTTGGGATTGTTTTTATTCACTTTCTTTATGTACTGGTGGAATTTATTCAGCCAACAGATATTTATTATTATTTTTTTGTTTAAATTATTTTATTCAGTTATAGTTGTCTGTATTTTCTCCCCACCCCTCCCCCACCTCCTCCAAACCCACCTCCCTCGCTTCCACTCTCCCCCTTCTTTTTCTCCCCCTTCTTTTTATCCATGTGTCCTTTATAGTAGTTCCTAAAAGCCCTTCTCCCCACTATCTTCTCCACCCTCCCCTATTGACTTTCTTTTTATTTTCTTCACTGAATCACATTTTCCTGTCTGTTGTCACATCTTGTGTGTTTTTATAAATTGTGTACTGGACATTGTGGGTGATGTGTATACACAGCCTGGATTATGGTTTTATCCTTCAGAGTGCTGAGATTTGTTTCTAGAAGTCAGTTAACATATGTCAGCTTGTGAATGAATACCGACCTGCTGTATCCATCCTTGCTGCGGATGCTTGTTAAAACACGTGAAATACACAGAAACTACCATGATTCTGTGGGGGAATAGAGAACATGGCCACTCTCTCTAGTGGGTAGCGTGCTGTGTCCATTCCCAAGCAGATTTTTATTGAGAAAGCAGACTCAGTTTGTGGATTCACAGTCTGGCAGAACAGATCAAAGGGAACAGGTAACTTACAAAGATGCTAACAGAACTCCTGCCGTGGTGATTCTGGGCAGAGATTGGAGTTTTAACATATGAAAGGACTACAGGTTCCAAAGGTTTCCTGTCTGTGCCTGTAAATTCCAAGTTAATAACATCCTCCAGCAAACAGATCTCACAGGATCTTGTATATTCTATGTCCCAGGCCTGATTACCCCACGGATCCGCCGTCTCTGGTCTGGGCTGCCCCTTTGGCTATTAGCTGTTTCCGTAAGCTAGAGCCTGGCAGTCAGGAGACAAAGGCATTCAGGAGACTTGGATCTCTCACATCTAAGAACAAAGACTCAGGCTTAGAGGGGGCAGGGGTTGATGTTGATAATCTCTTCCTTTCCATAGCCCCTTGAGTCTCATCCCAGAGGCCTTCACGTGATCAATGCCTGTCTTAGGTTCAATCTCTTTCCTAGAGAATTGTTACCCGTCATTGGCTAACTGATCAAGCATTAAAGGCCAGGCACAGAACAAGAAGCGTTCATGCCAGGGAAGTAAGCTTTTGTCTCCTTAGTGGCCCTTGGTCCAGAGGTCTCTCACTCAGCCTAAGTCACGGGGGGTTACAGCTTCCTGAGACCAGGCAAGGCGGTCCCCAACACCAGCTCTTCTCATCCCTGTCAAGCCTTGGTTTTAGGTTTCCTTAAGATCTAGACTAGTCTTTACTCTAGGCTTCTCATCTGAATGACAGAAAATAATTTGAGTTGCTGTTTTTCCAGTTCTCCAAGAATGGTCAGATTAGTATCATTCTAGATCCCTAGGAGAGAAGGCAATTCATTAATGTAGTGGGTGACCTAGGCATTAGGGCTTAATTCTCATGCTAGAACCTTGACTAAAAAAAGCTGCTCTAGAGTGTGGTCCATATCTCTGAATGGTGGCTTTTCTGGCATCTGAGGTAAATGGGTGTAAACAAAGTCTTTTCATTCATGTGGGGCAGAACACTGTCATCTCACTGTGTTGTGTGACTTTCTTTCTTCTGGTATCTTTCTTCTGTTCTCATCCCTGTAGTAGCTGGTCTCCTAGGCCTCAAGCTCTGGGCATATGCAACCTAGAGAGAACCAAGACGTGGGCACTTCTATCAAGCTTGTGAGGCTCCCTTTTAAATAGCTCTCTTCTCAAGAACACTGTCCCTAAAGATTCTGTACTTCCTTAGGTCAGCAGGATCTCTGTGCTCTGTTTGGTGTTTCTCCCTCTTGGATTGGTTAGGAAATTTAGCTCAGGCAGAGAGCCAGGGTAAATGTTGGTACATCTTGTGTGTTTCCCTTCTCTTCAGGATTGTGGGATTGTAGTCTTTCTTGTTCTGCCTCTTGTCTAGTGCGTGAGGGCATGGAAATAGTTGATGCATTTATTTTGTTTCTTGTTAGTT
Source organism: Tonatia bakeri (assembly GCA_004024845.1). Taxonomy (NCBI): domain Eukaryota; kingdom Metazoa; phylum Chordata; class Mammalia; order Chiroptera; family Phyllostomidae; genus Tonatia; species Tonatia bakeri. The sequence goes on along the minus strand of PVIA01003282.1, from coordinate 97,941 downwards.
ATTTATGGTGTGTGTGGGGGTGTGTGTAGAACAAGTCTGTAACAATTACTTTGTTGGGTCCAGAGGTGGAAATTATGGAATTTATTTTATGATCATCAGATTTGGTCTACAGTGGTTCCTGTCTATGAAATGAATGACTAATTACAATACAGTTTTCAGAAAACTTTTAAATAGTCTGAATTATATTCCCAATTAGGTAAAATATGATACAGCAGTATTTTAGAATTGAAGAATACCTAGAGCCTATTGGCATTTCTCTCAGGATGTTTAATTCAGTAATTATAGCCTGTCACTTTTTATGGATGTAACTTTTGTTAACTTTTGAGATGTTCAAAGAATAATTTGATCTTTTAAGGGAGAAAGATGATCATTGAAAACTTTTATATTACTTGGTAAAAGTTTATGAAGAGAAAGAATTAAAATTGAGGGATAATCTGTAGAAAGATGTTAAAGTCATAAGAAGTTTTTAAAGAATGGGCAAGTATAAACTATAGAGTCTAAGAATGTTCTCTTGAATGGTAATCAGGAAGGAAATGCAAGAAAATAATTGCTTTAAAAACCAGATTAGTGGTTATGTTCTTTTCCAGAGAAGATGTGGCCCATGAAGTAGTAGTTCCTTTGTTTTGTGTGCTTTTCTCAATTTTTTTCAATAAAAAGTTTTAGTTTTATATTTTTAATAACAGCTTTAGACTCCTGATCTATAGAAGGGAGAGATTAGCAGATTAGTTTCTCTCCGGGGATGTATATGCATGATTAGACATTCTGAGACACACAATTACACCTTCTGGTATCCTAATGACCTTAGGATGGATTGAGCAATAAACCTTAACTATCTCTATTGTAATGGAGTTAATATGGAGTGGTGCTAGGAATGGGGCATGAGGAAATGTACTTCAATATTAAAGAAGGTTCCAAAGATAAACTTGGCCTGTTAAATTTTGCATAGGTGTTTCTTTACAGTCTCCCCTCCATGCCAAATGTATTAGAATAATAGTGTAATAGGTTTAACTTGATATGCATGTTAGTTTTTAAAGAGTGAGTACTGGGTAGCTTAATTGATTATAGGTTTGATCTGTTTCTGTGCTAGAGGACTTCATTTTTTCTATCTGTAATGAAGCCTTCATTGCCGATTCATGCTAGTAGTAATCATAAGGAGAATCAGGAAACTCAGTATAAATCTTTTATACCTATTTTTAAGAGGCTAAAGTTTAGGTAACTTGTCTGTTGGCAAAGGCATTTTTATTTATTTGAGAATTATATGTCAATATAAGCATTTCATTTTAACACTTATTTTTTTTAAATGTAATTCTCACTTGTTTAATGGGAGAAAATTATTATAGCACTTTTTGTTTTGTTAACAGAATAAATTTAAACGTGAAGAGAAAACAAATGGGTGGAGAATAGACAAAGCATTCCGTAAGTATTAAGACCTTTTTTATAATGTATCATTTGGAGATCCTAATAAGTGACCAATCTTTTGTCTTTGGTTCCAGTGTGCTTTAGATTTGTTTTGTCCTTATATTGTCATAGAAAGAATAAGAGTGGAAATTTTTCTTTTTAGCAGTGCAGGTCTGGCTGTTGATTTAGATCTATAGATAAGGGATAGCTAAATTATCAAAAAGAAAGCAAGTGGAGTTTAGGAGGTCACAGATGGCTTGAAGATATTATTTCTAAGTGCTCTTTATTTTGAAGGAGCTTTATTCAAGAAGGAGTTGATTGTTTCTGGAAGATACTGTACTATAGACGCTTCCTTCCAGCAGTCAGTCAGTCATTCCGTCAACAGTACTGACCATCTCCTATGTGCTAGTACTGTTTAGGCATGGAGTATACAATGGTGACAAGACAAGATGAAAATCCTGCTTTGATATAAAAGCCTTCAGTCTAATTGGGTGGGGTAAGGGTTATAGCCTATAAGTGTGATAATTTCAGATAGTGATTAATTTCCAAGAGGAAGAAAAGAGAGGGAGTTAGGTGTGTGGATATTTGGATTGGCTGGTCAGGGAAGTTCTGTCTTAAGAAATGACATTTGAATTTACATCTGATTTGAAGGAATGATGTATACCTTTCTGCTTCTAAATCAGGTGTCCAACCTTTTGGCATCTCTGGGTCACACTGGAAGAAGAAGAGTTGTCTTGGGCCACACATTAAATACATTGCAACACATAATCATAAAAAAACCCTCATAACGTTTTAAGTAAATTTATGATTTTGTTTTGGGCCACATTCGTAGCCATCATGGGCGGAATGTGGCCCCCCAGCCATGGGTTGGATACCCTTGTTATAAATAATAGCCTCATTATAGTTAACATTTTCTATTTTTAAATCCAGAGGTTAGACATCAGGGGATCTGTAAAGAAAAACAATTAAATGTACTATATAAAGTAGTTCCTGTATTCTTTGAAAGATGATTATCAGTGTTTCATGATTAATAAATGTGCTTATCTTAGGAAAAAACCTAAAGAGAGGACCTAGGTTTTGGAGCCTGCACGTTTATTTATTGAGTAAATACAAAGTAAGGTAAATGAGTGGACCCTATACGCCATGTTATATTGGTTCCTCAGGGAAACCACTTTCAGACATGCCTCTTGGAAGATCTGAAATGCTGTGGTCCTCAGTCCTCTCCATTGTAGAGAAGTGGTCCTGAAACTGTTTATTATGTTTTATATGTTATAGTCAGAAAATAATTTATAAACCCGTAAATTGTCTTTATGGGGTATGGAGCCATTGTTAAAACCATTATAATAGATACCTTTAAAATTGATTGATTTTGGTGCCTTGTAATGGAAAATTAAAAAAAAATTAAAACCAAAATTGTTTTCTAGAACTTACATTTCAAATTCCTCTGAGCATCTTTATGGGTTATTTTAGTGCTGTGTTTTGTACCATCATTGTTGTGGAAGGTCAGAACAAGTAAAGGCTGAGTCTATAGTAAAACAGGGCCTTCAGAAATTCCAGGTTTGGGCTGGATTTCCTGAGGCTGATTTATTTTTGTTTTGGTATATACCTCTTTTCTGAGGCCATCTTCAAATCATCTTATAATCAAACTAATCTTGGAGCTTATGTATATAGAGCATCATTTTGTCTATATTCACTATCTTTTTATTTTATTATTTTTTTAAATATTTATTTACTTATTTATTTCTAGAGAGGGGAAGGGAGGGAGAAAGAGAGGGAGAGAAACATCAATGTGTGGTTGCCTGTCCTGTGCCCCCAGCTGAGGACCTGGCCCACAACCCAGTCATGTGACCTGACTGGGAATTGAACTGGCAACCCTTTGATTTGCAGGCTGGTGGCATTCAATCCACTGAGTCACACCATCCAGGGCTATATTTTTATTTTTTAAATTTATTTATTTTACTATATTTTTAGAGTAGAGCTAACTTAGGCCAGGATTTCGCTCCAGTAGTGGATTTATTTCTGATTTGCTCACAAATTGCTTTTTTTGATACAGTGCTGTTAATGGGTATTTAGTGAGAGTGGTCCTGATCAGTATATTCATTTGCTTTCCACTTTGCTAATATTTGGAAAAGTAGAGTTAATAGTAATAAAGTGAGGGCATGTGCTGGTACGTAGACTATTGAGGACTTCTTAGTCCTAGGTTTTCTTAAAGCTGATGTGTAATTAATACACAGTGCAATTTGTAGTGTGGTATAACCACCACCCAAAATGATATATTTCCCTTTCTAGTCAATCTCCACTGATATCCTGACCCAGTCAACCACTATTTTCATTTGAAGCATCATAGATTAGTTTAGCTTATTTCAGAATGTCTTATTCATGGAATCATACAGTGTGTACTTTTTTGTGTCTGCCTTCTTTCACTCATCATGTTTTTTTTTAAAAAAGATTTTATATATTGATTTTTAGAGAAAGAAGAATGGAGGGAGAAAGAGAATGAAAAAATATTGATATGCAAGAGAAACAGTGATTGTCTCTCTCATGCCCCTAACCAGGGGCCTGGCCCACAACCCAGGCACATGCCCTGACTGTGAATTGAACTGACGATATTTTTATTCGTAGGCTGGTGCTCAATCCACTGAGGCACGCCAGCCAGGGCTCATCATGTGTTTTTGAGATTTCAACTCAAATCATTAAAAAAAAAAATAAAATAGTTTGTTTCTTTTTATCTTTTTATTGCTCAGTAGTCTTATCATGTAACTGTATTATAGTGACTAAAATTGTTTATCCATTCCCCTGTTGATAAGCCCATTTGCTTTTTAAAAAAATTTATTTGTTCATGAGAGAGGGAGAGGGAGAGAGAGGGAGGGATTAACTTGTTGTTCCACTTATTTATTTATGCATTTATTGGTTGATTCTTGTATGTGCTCTGACTGGGGATTGAACCTGCAATCTTAGCATATCAAGACAATGCTCTAACCAACTGAGGTACCCAGCCAGGGTCCCATTTGCTTTTGATGTTACCATACTTAGATAAAAACTTGAAGTTCCTTTTTCTTTCTTTTTTTTTAAACAGAGGAAAAGCGCCCTTTTGACTTCAATTTTTTTGCTCATTTGCTTCAGAAAGTTCTTGCTGAGGAAGAGAAAAGAAAACAAAAATCCATTAAAAATCAGAGTTTAAAGGAGAAGAAATCCTCTAAACCACGGAAAAATGTAAAAGGTATTTATTTCATAAGAAAGTGTGTTATTTTCCTTAATGGACTTGCAACATTGTTTCTCAAGTCTTTGAGTATCCACAGGTAATTCAGGTAGTTGAGGTCATCCAGGTATTCCAGTTACCGGCCTCAAACATCACCTCTCTTAAATTTTTTTATTGTCATGTCTGGGCTATTTGACATCTTTCTTGCATCTAAAACATAGTTGTAAGGGTATTAGAGTTTTGGAGTGTCATTTTTGGCTACTTATTTTTCTCTGTGAAAATCTGACACAAAATTCTAATGTTAAAAAATATGAAACTCATAACTTCAGACTTGACTGAATTGTATTGTTTGAGCATAACTTATTTCTGAGGGTTACTGTTGACTTGTACCAGGTAGAAAATGGTTTCTATGTAGGTTTTTCTTTTTTTAAATTTTTAGTCTTATATTTTCTTAACTATTTAAACTCTGACCTAACGAGGACAGTGTTTAGCTATAATCACATAATATAATGAATGTTGGAACTGCAGGAAACCTTATGTTAGTTAGTCCACATCTCATCCCCTTTCTCTTTGTTTTAAATTACCCAGAAATAGTCCTGCAGATTCTATGTGACTTTTTTCTGAGGTCTCACAGTATTAGTGGTGGCAGAGGCAGGGCTCACACTTTGAACTGAGAGCCTGTGTTAGGGTTCCCAAGACCACCCCCCCAGGTGTGATTATTTGGTAGGAGGACTTATCTGGTCATAGGACTTAGTGTATAATTGTACTAACAGCTGAGATTTATTATAGTTATAGAGTACAGAGTAAAATTAGCAAAGGGAAAAGGCAGAGGGGTCAAAATCTGGGGGGAACCCATGTACATGCCTTTGGGAATTCTCTCCCAGTGGAGTCACACAGGGTATGCGTAATTTCCCTATCACCAAGTTGTCACAAGATATGTAAAATGTTGTCTACCAGGGGAAGCTTGTAAGAAGCTCTGCCCAAGGATTTTATTGGAGGCTAGTCATACCCTTTGCCCGGCATGTGCTAGAATTCAAGACTCCCAGAAGGAAAGCAGTTGTTCAACATAAACCACGTTATTTGTACAGACAGCTGAGGTGCCGTGAGCCACTTGTATCAGGTAGTCAGGTGGTAGCTGTCCCCAAACCTGAGCTTCTAGACGTAGGCAGTGGGCCAGCCTTTTAAGTAGACCTTTCAAAAACTAGCCTGCTATGTTAACTCTCTTCTGCACAGAGTCAATCTAGAATTTCCATTTCTGAAGTGTGGTGCCTACATCTTTGAAAAGGTAGTATTGATAACTGCAAAGTTATTTCATTCTTTAGATGTATCAATGTGATTATCTTGTTACAGTTGATAGCACAAGTAACTCACTTATTGTGAAAAAATATCAGATGTATTATTATAAGTGTCAGAATTTAAAAGTTGCTGATTATTATTCTGGTAGAGAATAAATCAAGTGTTATTTTCTTAGTTTCAAAATTTTGACTTTTTTCACAAAAATGGTATTGAATTTTATTATTTTTTTAAGATGAGATCTTTTTAGAGTTGTCTGATCAACCATGGTTGTGAAGTTTGCTTTTAGTTTGGATGCTGTTTCCATGGTGATTTCTGTTGTTGGTTTTTAAATTATTTCATTGTTTTCATGTTTTGATACAGTTGACTAATAATATATCTTCAAAGGAAAAGCACTAGACATTATTTAAAAATATATGTTAAAAAGGAGATATAATACAGGATATAAAATTCTTGAACTCTTTCCTACCCTGCCAGTCAGATTCTTCAGATTTTCTAGGGATAACTATTACTTAACTCTTTTCTGTGCATATATATGTGTGTTCTTAGAGTATATGAAATTGTTTTTGTTTAATAAAAGTGAGGTTATACTATATGTGTTGTTTTACAACTTTATTTTTTAAAAATGTAACAATATTTTTTGAAATCTTTTACAGCACTACATGTGAGCCTACCTCATTACTATTATTTACTGCATGGATTTTAATAGCATAAATGTAACAGTATAACTTATTTAGTTCTCTGTTGGGCATTTTATATTGACTTCAAAATTTTGCTCATACAAATAATACTACAGAGGATGTCCTTGAGTATTTCTCTTCTCCACCTTTAAGAATTTTTCTGCAAGTTTTTTACATATTTATAACCATTTCTCTTATTTTCAGTGAAAAAGGTTGCCAGTGAAGTAGTGAATGAAAATCCAGATGAATCTGTGAATGCTAACATTTCAGGCACAGAAGAGTCTCAAAAGGATGCTCAGACAGTTCAAGAGCAACAGCCTCTGATTTCATCAGGACAGGATTCAGAACAGATTGCATTAGAACCAGACCTAAATCAAAAGAAAAGGAGAAGAAAAAATCAAGATGAAGTTGGTGACCAAGAAGTAAAAAGTCTTTCAGGAAATGCCGCTGTTCAGCCAGGCCCTTCTAAAGGAGAAAAACAGAAAGGTAAGTTTTAAGTTTCTTAAATATTTTAATAGCCCTTGTGTTATTTGAGGACATCCATACAGTAATATGATGTGTAACGTAAATGCCTTCCTTTGGGATAGTAGTAATTATTAATGCTTATTAATTGATTCTGTATTTTTGTAGTGTGTTAAGTTCTTTTATTTTTAATTTAGTAGGAAAAAAGTTGTTAAATCCAAATCTAAATGGAGAGATTTTTTTCTCCAGAGTTTGTCTTTGATATGTATTACCTCCTATGTACTCCCATTAACAATGATAAGAAGTCACAATGTATATACTTCAGGTTCTTGAATAATGTGATTTCATTCAACATAATTTTTCTACAGCTTGATGAGATGCTGTAAGGACTTAACTTTTTTATTACATCAATTAGCTTCTGGTTTTGTTACGTCATTTTGCTTCAGGTCCAAGAACCTATTGACAATCTCGAGGATAATAGTTAAATGTATATTGCTTTTGTCTGTTAATAAATTACAGGTTTTCATGTTACCTTTTCAAAACACTTTTGTGAACCCACAATAAGTTGTTTAATTTTTATGAAAGAGCTACCGGAATAAGTATTCCTCCCATTTTTTCATTTTTTAAACTTCCTTAGAATGCAGACATATTGACTCTTATGAGTTGCAAGGGAATGAAGACTAAGCGTTTAGGGAAGTCTTGATCTCTTTCCTTAAGAGCCTGTGTATAGGTTACTGAACAAAGATAAGCAAGTAAAGAGAGGAGAAAAAGATAGTAGCAGATCAGAACAGCTTTTCTATAGAATTTAAATTTTACGTAGTTCATCTTCACCAATAAGATTTAATGAATGAGTTCTCTTAGGTAGCAAAATATGATTTACAGGAATTACAATATAATGCTCTTTTGTGGCTTACTATTAAAGACATTACATGTAAAGCAGAATAGCTCAGTGATGCAGAAATTGGTCTTTGAAAATCATGCAGGTGTTGGTTTAAATTCTAGCTCTTTTATTTGGTAAGTATGATCTTGGGCGAGTCACTTAAGATCTTTGAACTTACTTCTGGTCAAGATGGAGGTGTAAGTAGACACACCGTGCCTCCTGACACAACCAAAATGAGGACAACAACAATTTAAAAACAAAATAACAACCAGAACTGACAGAAAATTGAACTGTATGGAAGTCTGACAATCAAGGAGTTAAAATAGACACATTGATCCAGACCGGATGGAGTAGGGCAGCCAGGCAAAGAGGGGTTATGGCACAAAGAGTGTTGGGACTGGGCATACAAGATGGAAGCGGGTGGACCCTGGGTGTGAAGTGGCAATGGGCAGACCCAGTGAGGCAGCGATTGTGAAGCCAGGCACGGCATGGCTGGCTGACCAGGTCGTCCCACATTCACACGCAGATAAACCAGTTGAGGCTGGGGAGCGAGATAGACTGAGCAACTCAGGATCCCAGCGCCAGGAAATAAAGCCTCAAGTCACCAATTGGGGACACCTGTGGGGACTGAGGTGCAGGGAGAGACTCCCAGCCTCACGGGAGAGTTCGTTGGAGAGACTCACGGGGGTCCTAGAACGTACACAAGCCCACCCACATGGGAATTAGCACCAGAAAGGCCCAGGTTGCTTGGAGGCAGCGGCTGAAGGGACTGAAATCCAACCGAGAGCGGAGCAAGTGCCAGTGTTCCCTCTCAGACCCTGCCCCCACATACAGAGTCACAACCCAGCCACTGGGTTGCCCCACCCTGGTGAACACCTAAGGCTCTGCCCCTCATATGTAACAGGTATGACAAGACAGAAAAAAAGAAATGGCCCAAATGGAAGAATAGATCAAAGCACCAGAGCAAATACAACTAAGCAGTGAAGAAATAGCCCACCTATCAGATGCACAGTTCAAAGCACTGGTGATCAGGATGCTCACAGAATTGGTTGAATTTGGTCACGAATTAGATGACAAAATGAAGGCTACGATAAGTGAAATGAAGGAAAATACACAGGGAACCAACAGTGATGGGAAGGAAACTGGGACTCAAATTAATGGAGTGGACCAGAAGGAAGAAAGAAACAACCAAACAGAACAGAATGAAGAAACAAGGATTTTAAAAAAATGAGGGAGAGGCTTAGGAACCTCCAGGACATCTTTAAACATTCCAACATCTGATTATAGGGCTACCAGAAGGAGAAGAGGAAGAGCAACGAGTGGAAAAGTTATTTCAACAAATAATAAATGAGAACATGCCCAATCTGGCAAAGGAAATAGACTTCCAGGAAGTCCAGGAAGCTCAGAGAGTCCCAAGGAGGTTGGACCCAAGGAGGAACACACCGAGGCACATCATAATTATATTCGCCAAGGTAAAAATGAAGGAGAGAATTCTAGAAGCAGCAAGAGATAAGGGGACCGTCACCTACAAAGGAGTTCCCATCAGACTGTCCACTGATTTCTCAAAAGAGACCTTGCAAGCAAGAAAGGGCTGGAAAGAAGTATTCCAAGTCATGAAAGGCAAGGACCTACATCCAAGATTGCTCTATCCAGTTAAGCGTTCATTTAGAATGGAAGAGCAGACAAAGCACTTCTCAGATAAGGTCAAGTTAAAGGAGTTCATTTTCACCAAGCCCTTATTTTATAAATGTTAAAGGGACTTATCTAAGAAAAAGAAGATAAAAAACATGTATAGTAAAAGGACAGCAAATTCACAATTATTAACAACCACACCAAAAACAAAAACAAACTAAGCAAAAAACTGAAACAGAAACAAAACCACAGAAATGGAGAACACATGGAGGGTTAGCAACAGGGGAGTGGGAGGAGGAGAGAGGGGGAAAGGTACAGAGAATAAGTAGCATAGACGGTAGGTAGAAAATAGACAGGAGGAGGGTAAGAATAGTATGGGAAATGTAGAAGCTAAAGAACTTATGACACATGAACATGAACTAAAGCGGAGGAATGTGGGTGGGAGAGGGTTTGCAGGGTGGAGGGGAATGAAGTGGGGGAATGGGACAACTGTAATAGCATAATCAATAAAATACATTTAAAAAAAGGTCTTTGAACTTAAATTCTTTTTCTTATTGATGGGTTAATATTAATACCTTTTAGTAAAATTGTTTTAAATATTAAATGAAATATTTATCTGATGAACATACAGTTTCTGTCATTTAGTTAAGTACTCAAATGATAGCTATTATGTTATTAATTATGACACTTCTGAAAGAGCAGAAGAGCCAAATCTACTGTTTCCTACCTAGACATATTTAACTACTTAAAATTTAAAGCAAGATAAAAGAGGGATGCTATAAACTGCCCAAGAAACTTATGTTGGTCCTCAAAACACAAATAGTTGTAAGTTGATTGATTTTTCATTAATTCTCTAAAAATATAATCTATCTCTTGCATATAAGAACTTGAATGTTGAATGGATTAATGATTTATAGGAAGAGATGGTATTAATGGTGTTATATGTAAATTCCTTTGAGTTTTAAAATATAGATGTTTCTGCTGTCAGTTTTTAGAATACCATGCATTTTGTATACGTAGATAAATGTCAGTCTGTAAGACCTGAGATAAATGAAAATGAAGACAATGAGGAACAGACGCTTTCCTGTGTACAGAACACCAGTGAAGTTGCAGATCTATCCTCCAGGGACAAAGTTGTGAAAAAAACTGACCCTGTTCTTTCATCAAGGTATTTTACATATATTTCCTGACTTTGTCAGCATTTTATGTCAGTTACTAAGAGAGGAGTGTGAAGTCTCCAACAATAATTATGATTTGGCCTAAGTCTCTTTTCAGTTCTATTTGTTTTTCTTATGTATTTTCAGGCTCTGTGTTAGATGCATACATGTCTTGGATTGTCTCTTCTTGATGAAATCACCCCTCTATCATTTGTGATATCATTCTGATACTGCCTTTTTAAAAAAATGTATTTTATTATGTTATTACAGTTGTCCTAATTTTCCCCCTTTGCCCCTCTCCACCACCCCCCATTCCTTCTGGTAGTCCTCTACCCCTTAGTTCATGTCTGTGGGTCGTGCATGTAAGTTCTTTGTCTATTACACTTCCTGTGCTGTTCTTAACATCCCCTTGTCTATTCTTTACCTACCAATTTGTACTTCTTAATCCCTATACCTTTTCTACCATCCTCCCACTTACCCCTCCCAGCTGATAACCCTGCATGTGATCTCTATATCAATGATTCTGTTTCTGTTCTGCTTGTTTGCTTAGATTGGTGTTTAGAATCTATTGTTGATAGTTGTGAGTTTATTGCCATTTTAATGTTCATAGTTTTGATCATCTTTTTTTTTTTTTAGATTTTATTTATTTTTTTAGAGAGGGAAGGGAGGGAGAGAGAGAGAGAGAGAGAAACATCAATGTGCGGTTGCTGGGGGCTGTGGCCTGCAACCCAGGCATGTGCCCTGACTGGGAATGGAACCTGCGAAGCTTTGGTTCGCAGCCCGCGCTCAATCCACTGAGCTACGCCAGCCAGGGCTGATCATCTTTTCTTAAATAAGTCCATTTAACATTTCATATAATAAAGGCTTGGTGATGATGAATTCCTTTAGCTTTACCTTATCTGGGAAGCACTTTATCTGCCCTTCCATTTTAAATGATAGCTTTGCTGGATAGAGTAAATCTAGGTTGTAGGTCCTTGCTTTCATCACTTTGAATACTTTTTTCCAGTCCCTTCTAACCTGCAAAGTTTCTTTTGAAAAACCAGCTTACAGTCTTATGGGAATTCCTTTGTAGGTAACTGTCTGCTTTTCTCTTGCTGCTTTTAAGATTTTCTCTTTATCTTAACCTTTGGTATTTTAATTATGATGTGTCTTGGTGTGGTCCTCTTTGGGTCCATCTTGGTTGGGATTCTCTCTGCATTTTGGACTTGTGTGTCTATTTCCTTCACAACATAAGGGAAGTTTTCTTTCATTTTTTTTTTCAAATAAGTTTTACATTTCTTGCTCTTTCTCTTCTCCTCCTGGCACCCCTGTGATTTGAATGTTGATATGTTTGAAGTTGTCCCAGAGACTCCTTAGCCTGTCCTTGTTTTTTTTCAAATTCTTTTTTCTTCTTGCTGTTCTTTTTTTTTTAATTATTTCAACATTTTTTTATTGTTGTTCAAGTACAGTTTTCTGCCTTTTCCCACCACCCCTCCCCACCACCTCAGCCCTCCCCATCTTCTTGCTGTTTTGATTGAATGTTTTTTTCTTCCTTATGTTCCAAATCATTGATTTGATTCTTGGCTTCATCCACTGCACTGTTGGTCCCCCAATAAAGTTTTCTTTATTTTACTTAGTGTAACTTTCATTTCTGCCTGAGTCTTTTTTGTGCTGTTAAAGTACCCAAAGAGTTCCTTGAGTATCCTGATAACCAATGTCTCAAGCTCTGCATTTAACATCTGATAGGTTGGCTATCTCTTCATTGCTTACTTGTATTTTTTTCTGGAGCTTTGATCTGTTCTTTCATTTGGGCCATTTTTTTTTTTGTCTCTGTCCACCTGTTACGTAGTAAGGCCCGGAGCTTCAGGTGTTCACCAGGGTGGGTAACCCAGTCGCTGCATTGTATGTGGGGAGGGGTCTGAGAGGGAACAATGGCACTTCCGCTGCTCTCTGCCAGTTTTCAGTGACTTTCCCCGCTTCCCACAAGCAAACTAGGCCCTTTTGGTGCTGCTTCCCATGTGGGTGGGTTTGTGTATGTTCTAGGAGTCTGTTGGTCTCTCCGACGAACTCTGATGTAAGGCTGGGAGTTTTTCACTCTGCTGCCTCAACCCCCACAGGTGTTTTCAATCAGAGGTTTTGAGGCTTTATTTCCCTGCACTGGAACCCTGGGTTGTGTGGTCTGTCTCACTCCCCAGTTGTTCTTCCTGATTTATCTGCACATGAATGTGGAACTGCCCACTCCACCAGCCACTGCCTCACGGGGTTCACTAGCTGCCGCCTTGCTTGCCCTGGTCCTCCAGCTGCAGCCTTGCGGCGAGTCCTCTCTGCCCAGCTACCTGTCTCTGCCCCTCCTGCTGGTCTGGATGAACGTTTCTTCTTTAACTGCTTGGTTGTCGGACTTCCATACAGTTCGATTTTCTGTCAGTTCTGTTGTTTTTTGTTTTAAAATTGTTGTTCTTCTTTTGGTTTTATGAGGAGGCACAGTGTGTCTACCTGTGCCTCCATCTTGGCTGTAAGTCTTGTTTATATTTTTAATATTAAATCCTTATCACATATATGCCTTGCAGATATTTTTACCTGCTTCATAGGTTGCCGTTTGACTCTGTTGATTATTTCCTTTGTTGTACATAAGCTTTTTAGTTTGATGTAGTCCCACTTGTCTATTTTTGCTTTTGTTTTCTGCTTTTTGGTGTCATAGCCAGAAAATCTTTGCCAATATCAATGTTATGAAGCTTCCCTCCCCTGTTTTCTTTTAGGAGTTTTATAGTTTAAGGCGTTACCTTTAAGTCTTTAACCCACTTTGAATTGATTTTTGTGTTTGGTATAAGATAAATGTCCAGTTTCACTTTTTTGCATGTGGATATCCAGCTTCCCCAATATCATTTGTTGAAGAGACTATTCTTTTCCCATGGTGTAGTTTTGGTACCCTGTAGGAGATCATTTGGCCATATCTGTGTGGATTTACTTCTGGGCTGTCTGTTCTGTTCTATTGGTTTATATGTCTGTTTTCTGAAAAATTTGATGGAAGCTACTTATTCTTATGTAGAAAAACACATATATGCACATTTGCTGATTTAATCAGACAGTTCAGAATGTTAATACTTTATTTGAAGCTGAGCCATGGACCTCTGATAAATTTTTTTAAATTAATTTTTTAGAGATTGAGGGAGATTTAGAGATAGAGAAGTGGGGGAGAGAGAGATAGACAGACAGAGACAGGAAGAGAGACAGACAAGATTGATTTGTTCCCCTTATTTATGCATTTATTGGTTGATTCCTGTATGTACCCTGACCGGGGATCGAACCTATAACTTTCCTGTATTGGGATGATGCTGTAACTGACAGAGCAACCTGTCCAGGGTCATGCTTCTCAATTTGTGAGGTTATAGACTTCTAAATTGTGACTTCAGAGATAACAACTAATTTCATAAACTACACATAAAACAATACTGATTATTTTTTCTAAGTTAGGGGGAAAACAACCCTGTAATGACTATTAAAATTTCAACTAGTTTTGTAGAACAGGAAGCCAATACTAAAGTCGTTGTATACACAAGAATAAGGGTCATGGATAGTAAATACAATTTTGAAAAATGCCTCTGGAGAGCCCTGGCTGGTGTAGCTCAGTGGATTGAGCGCAGGCTGCAAACCAGGCATCGCAGGTTCGATTCCCAGTCAGGGCACATGCCTAGGTTGCAGGCCATGTCCCCCAGCAACTGTACATTGATGTTTCTCTCTCTCTCTCCCCCCCCCCTTCCCTCTCTAAAAATAAATAAATAAAATCTTTAAAAAAAATGCCTCTGGAGAGGAAATGTATTAAGACTTCTAAAGCTAGAGTAATTAAAGCAGTGTAATACTGGCACAGGGATAGACAGATTGACTCAGAGGAACTGAATGTAGAGTCCAGGGAGACTGAGGAATTTGGTACATGACAGAGGTAGTATTAGCAATTAGTGGGTGAAGATTGAACTATTATTTATTAGTTGGTGCTGAGATATGAAAAATACAGTATTAGATCCCTATTTCACCTTATATACCAAATTCCTGGTAAAGACAAATCTTTAAACTTTTAAAGGAAAGTATCTTGTGATGTCATGGACTTCTTTAGACACAAAAAGCACAAACTTGAAAAGATAAAATTAATAAATTTGCAGTAAAATTAAATACTTTTGTTGACAAAAGGCTCTAGTAGAGGGCAAGCAACTGATTGGGAAGTTTTATGGATAACATCTAACCCAAGAAGAGCAAAGAGCTCTTATTAATTAGTTGGGGAGATACAGTAGAAAAATATGAGGAAAAAAAAGTATGGCTAAATGTGAAAACTGAGTGGTAGTTAGTACATGGCCATCGTTTATACTATTGTTAGTTGAAACACTTCATAATACAGTAGTCCTCTCTTTGTGTAGTACAGTGTTAACTGCAACTTGGATATATTGAAACTGTATTCTCAATTTATATAAGTTTTGGTTAACACAGTGTAAATTCATGCAAAGCAAGGATTGCCTATATAAAATTTTATTTTAATGTAATTTAATTTAATTTTCGAATTTTTATATTTTTGAATTTTTGGACTTTTCCTGTTGTGTCTTTTTGAGCACTTTCCCAAGCTTATTAATTTGTGGTGGCTACTTTCTTTGCAGGAATAGTACTTAATAACATGGTACAAGAAAGATCATAGAAAAGCTGAAATACTTGTTTTAATTTTTCCATAATATGAAGAATTATTGTTCATATTGTTGATTTGTATACAGTATTTAAAAAATGTTTTAAATAATTAGTATAAAGTATGCATTACAAAGAATTTCTTTCCCCCTGATGTTTTTATTTATTTAGCAGCCAAGAAGATGCCATGTCAGTAGCAACTGAGACTTCAGATTCAGGCACTCCAGATTTGCATTCAGATGCTGGAATCAGAGCCTTGTGTGAAGTGAGTAATGCTGAGAGTGGTTGTGCAGAAGAAAGAAATGTTGACCTAAAAAACACGTCACTGTAAGTATTTTATATTGTGGGATTTTAAAATTAATTTTCATACTTTGGTAATTTATTATCATTTAAGAAATGGTAATAATGCTGCGTCCTTTAGGGATGTGACGGAATTGTAGACCATTTAATATGTAACTGTACTGTGGTCTGAGTGTGACATTGAGTTTTTTCACTTTATATTTTTATAGAAGGAGTCTCTTTCATACATGATGTATCACAGTGCAGTGAATTTTAGCATAATGGTAACTTAGGGAATTCTGAAATAATTTGGAAGCTTAAATGTTTACTATGAGATTTTACTTTTAGTTGGCTTGAGTTAATATTCATGCCTATTGTCAAAATAGTTGATTTTGATATTTATGACTTTAAAGAGACTGTTTTTAATATACAGATACTGATTAAATTAATATTTTACTAAAAATAGAATAAAGGCACCACAAGAATTTCCTTTTGAAGAGATATCCCCAAAATTTAGACTTTTTGTCTTTCTCATAACTTCTTATATGGGCTTCAAAACTATTCAGTTTATGAATTATTTATTTTCAGTAAAGCAAAGTCATATTGAGAATCAACCTTAGTTTTTAAAACAAAAATTTAAAATAGTTTTTGGACTAAGCGATATATTCTTTTGGTTCAAATGTCTAAAATGTGAAAAGGTATTGAGTGAAATATCCCTCCTACCATATTTTATTCACTCTAACTGGTAACCAGTTTTACTTTTTCAGTTCTTTCAGAGATTTTAAAAATATATTAAAGCTAATGCAAATTTACTTTCTTACTCTTTTTAAAAAACCTAGTGGTAGCATACTGTACATAACATTTTGCAGATTTTTTTTGTCTTATATTTTCATATCTTTACAGAAAGACCTTATTTGTGTTAAAGCTGCATAGTCTTCTTGTGTGGAAGAATCACATTTTAGATCATCAGTGCCCTATTGATGGCTGTGTAGGTTGTTTTATAAACAATGCTTATAATCTTATATATCTATTCTTTCATCTCTATGCTAGTGTATTTGTAGGATAAATTCCTAAAAATGGAAATGCTTGCACCATGGATATTTATGTGTGTTCATTTATGATTTTTTAAAAATGTTTTATTTACTTAGTTTTAGAGAGAGGAGAAGGAAAGGAGAGAGGGAGAGAAACATCAATGTGTGGTTGTCTCTCACACGCCCCCCACTGAGTGCACAACTTGGCTTGCAACCCAAGCTTGTGCCCTGCCTGGGAATTGAACTGGTGACCCTTTGGTTTGCAGGCTGGCGCTCAATTCACTGAACCACACCAGCCAGGGCTCATTTATGATTTTGATAGTGCCAAAATGCTCTCCATAGGAGTTATGCTAGTTTATATTCCCACCAACAACATAAAGAAGCGTTTGTCTCTCTTACCAACTAACAGTGTTACCAAACTTGGATTTTTGCTGGTCTTGATAGATTATGAAATAACATCTCAGTATAGTATCTCCACCCCATTCCTTCTTTTTTTGGCAGGGTATGTAATTCTTTTATTTGTGTTTTTTTTTTCAGTTTTCACTTTAATATTTTCTAACCTAAATGAAAATCAATAGAATAGAACAGTGAATATCTGTATATAATTGCACTTATATTCTCTGAGTTTTAATGTCACATTTGTACTCACGCTGTTTCTGTCTGCTTTTTATGTGTAGTTTAAAAATATTTATTTATTAATTTTAGAGAGAGAGAGAAATATTGATTCGTTACTCTACTTATTTATACATTCATCAGCTACTTCTTGTATGTGCCCTGAGTGGGGATCAAATTCACAACCTTGGCGTATTGGGATGATGCTCTAACTAACTGAGCTACCTGGCTAGGCAGTATGTACTTTTCTTATTGGGAGTGAAGTTGAGCATCTTTTTACATTTAAAGCTACATTTATATTTTTATTTTTTGAGTTGTAAATATCCTTTGTCCTGTTTGTAAATTAGTTATTAATGATATTTTTAATAGGAGTTCTTTATATTTTAGTGAGGTAAGTTTGTGGTATGAGTTGCAAAACCTGCTTTCTTGGTTTGTAGTTTGGCTTGATTTGGCCATGTTTAGACCATGCAATTTATTTATTTATTTTTATTTATTTATTTATTTATTTTTAAAGATTTTATTTTTTTAAATTTTTAGACAGAGGGGAAGGTAAGGAGAAAGAGGGAGAGAAACTTCAGTGTGTGGTTGCCTCTTGTATCTCCCATACTGGGGGAACCTGGCCCACAGTCCAGGCATGTGCCCTAGACTGGGAATTGAACTGGTGACCCTTTGGTTCACAGCCCAAGTTCAGTCCACTGAGCCATACAAGCCAGGGCAGTTTTTTTTTTATTTTTGTCGTTAATTTTCTCAGTTTTTTTTTTCTGTACTTTCAATCAAATTTTAGGTCTAATTCCACCTCAAGGTTATGGAAGAATACTTATCCATGTTTTCTTTATGGTTTCATTTAAATTGTTGATCCACTTGGAATGTATTATAAGTACAATGTGAAGAGTGGAGCTAATTTTATTTTATTCTCCCTTTTTACCAGTTTTTCCATCACTATTTATTTAATATTTATTTTTAAGACTATATTATTTTGTATTTCATCTTATCCTTACTGTTTTGAAATGCTACCTTTATTTTATAGTAAAATCATGTGTATTTTGGGGTTATCTCAATTTTCTCTTGTGTTTTATTTATCTGTTTCTTCATATGTCAGAAAGAACCACAGTGTTTTAATTATTGATGCTGAATACTATATTTTTAATATCTGACAGAACAAGTTAGTTACTGCCTTATCGCTCTTCTTTTTCAGTTTTCTGTAAGCTAAAGGATTTCTATTCTGGCTCAGTGGATTTTTGAAGAATTTCATTTAATTTGCCTGCATAATAATGCAATTTCAATAATGTAAATTTTTTAGGGAAGTTGATCAAACAGAAAGTGTTAAACTAATGGCGAGAGGACGACTCCAGAGACCTAAACCCAATTTATCAAGGGCTGTTGGGAAGAAATCAGTTCTTTCACAAGGTAAAACAGATGCGGAGAGCAAGAGTTTGCATTCAGAAACTTCATTTGAAAAGGTATGGAGTGAAAGACTTTATGGAAAATAAAATTATAAAAATTTTTAGTTGGGAATAGAAGTGTTTAGTTGTAGTTACAAAGTAATGTTACTGATACTAAAACAAAAGTACAAGAATGTATACCGTGTTTTTCCAACTATAAGACACCCCCCCCTCCCCGCCCGCTGCCATTTGGGAGGAATATGGTTGTTGATGCTGCTGTTGAGTTCTGTTTACATTTACATTGGTGAAATGTTATCTTATTTATGTTATTAAATATTTTACCACATATTTTTGCTTCAAAAATTTTTTCCCTGTTTTCCTCTAAAACCTAGGTGTGTCTTATGGTCCGAAAAATACAGTGCATTAATATTGAATTTGTCTTACTAGTCACCTGCTTCTGCTTATGCATTTTTTTTTAGAACCTAAGATAAACTTCAGGCATCCTTAGTTATGACAAATTTGACTTACATAAAATTTTTATTCAAAATATTTTTTAAACAGCTATACCTAAAATTGTATTCACAACCCTCTCATCTAAACACACATACATTCCTCCATCCTTTATAAACTTTAGCTCTCTTTTTATGTATATAAACATTTCTGTATTCATTTTTTTAACATTTCTATAGTTTATAACTATAACAATATTTAAAACTTTTTTCTCTAAACTATTCATTTATACTTTTTGAATTAATTGATCATCTTAATAGTTACATGAAGTTAATTAATTTACCTAACCATTTCTGTAATGGCGGATCTTTAGGTTATTTTTATTTAAAAAAAAAAAACTCTTGAAATAAAAGGAAACAATTTTGTAAAGGGACTTTCTCATGGATAAAACAAATGATAAATTTTCAGAGGTGGTGAGATAAATAGGTTAAAGTATTTTTAATATTTTTATAGCTCTTGTACATTGCCAGACCGACAAAGACGTAACTCCATTTACACATTGCTGCAAGCATTAGATGGATGTTCCTGTTTCTTTATATTCCTGCCAGCAATGTATTGTTACCAATTTTTTATATTTGCTAAAATACTTTTAAAATGTTAGTCTACCTATTTTTTCTTTTGTGAAATATCTGCTTTATCATACTTTTTGTCATATAGTTATTACATATGATGTTTTTAAATTCTAGAAAATAGGTTAAATATAGATTCATGTAAAAAGTAAAATAAAACTACTTGTAATTTCATTATCCAGATGCAACTGACCTTTAATATAGGGTTTTTCTAGCTTTTTGTTTATAAAATTGAGTGATGGTATTAATTCAGTTTTATATCCTTCTTTGGTACTTAAATTTTATAAATATTTTTCCATATCATTACACATCTTTTGAAAACTTTTTTTTAAAGATTTACTGCCTTCATAATACTCAGTGGGTTAGACTGAATTTATTTAGCCATTTATTCATTACTGAATATTTTATTTATTTCCAGTATTGGCTATTTTGCATAATATTCCAGTGAACATCCTTGTACTTAAATCTTTATCTAAATATTTTAGAATAGAGTCTTAGAACTATCATATTACTGGGTCAGAAAGTATGAACGTTTTTAAGACTTTGATTCATATTGGCAAAAGTCTTTCCAGAAAGGATATAGTGATTTGTGCTTTTGTCAGTAATGTATGAGGTGATACAGGGTTGGGCAAAAGTAGGTTTACAGTTGTGAGTACATGAAGCACAGGTGTATTCTTTTGGGTTTCTTTTAATTCTCACCTAAGGATATATCCATTGATTCCATAGAGAGAGGGGGAGAGAGTCAGAGAGAAAGAAAGAGAAAGAGAAACACCCATCAGTTGCCTACCGAACATGCCCCAACAGGGACCCCAACCACAACCCAGGCATGTGCCCCAGCTGGAAATTGAACCTGTGACCTTTTTGTCTATAGGATGACACTTCAGTCAACTGAGCCACACTGGCCAGGGCACAAGTTTATTCTTGTATTATTACTTATTATTTATTGTATTGTTTTCCATATGAACACTGTACACCTACTTTTGCCCCACCCTCTGTGTTTTATAATACTTTGTATGTATGGTTTTAAATCTGTGTTCTAATTAGAAGTGCAAAAGAGATTTTGTTGTTTTAATTTCCATTTATTTATTACAAAGTTTGAACTTTTTATATTAAGTAGATTAAATGTAAAACATTGAATTCATAGACCCACATGGAAAAGGATAAAATGAATTTATTTGACATTTCTGGAATGGAGAATACAGAGAGGAAGAACTCAGAAGCCAATACTGTACCTAAGTAAGTATAGGGGGAGTAGAATAAAAATAGTAATTCTCAGTAAAGGTTGTAATAACTTGTTTTCTACTTGATACTGTCTGAAGTTTATATTCAGCTGTGTACTTTAGGTGCGTTTTTAACAGTAGGTATTATTGAAACATGTTAATAATGCTTTTTATGCTAAGACAGGGGTGGACAAAGTAGGTTCATAGTTGTGAGTATGCACTTTAAGTTAGTCTTACAATCATAACCTGCATTTCTTCTCCATTCAAACAACTGTAAGCCTACTTTTGCCCACCCCTGTATTGTAGAAATAATGAGATGGCTCCATCAAGTTAGCAATTACTCTTCTTTCTCAACTTATTAACAAGATTATTAACAAAGTTTTGTTAGATAACTTAATGGGTAAGTTAGGTGTTTCTGGATAATTGTATTTTTAGCAAGGGTTTGCAAAAGGGAATATTTAACTTGTAGTGGAAATCTGTAAGAGGCATTGCTCTAGTATGAATCTGAACCAGTGGATTATGGACTGTGCATTGATGCCATAATCTGATTCCAGTGCCCTGGAAGTGTACATTACACAGTACTGTCCTTATTGGGGAATTGTATTGCATGCTTGTCAGGTGTAGATTTTTCCATTTTCGTGATGAAAATTTGATTTTAAAATGCTTTTTATACTCAGGATTATGTCTTGGGGTCCAAAGGGTCAAAGGGTCAAAGTGTAGAAGGATAAGTATCTTTGAAGGATGTTCTTGAGGACAATGGTGAATTTTATATTATAAGTGGTTTATTTATTCATACCTAAGAGAAGGGAATACTGAAAACAAGCAAGTATGTGACTTCATTGATCTTATTCCTTTGTAATTGATCTATTTGGAGCTTATTCCTTTGTAATTGTTCTAGTTTGAGTGAAAAAGTGAGTCTGCAGGAAGATGATCAACCAAAGGCTTTCAGACCTGCACGACTAATGAGGGGCCGATTACAAAAGCCAAAGCCAAATGTAGGTAAAGCTTCTGAAAGAAGAGAAATTCTTGCATCACAGGAAGAAATTGGGGCCAGTGTAGAAAAGAATGAACGTGAATCTTGTACTGACAGAAATGTAAGTACTCTGATTTCTCCCAGTTTTTTTGTTAAACAAGTGCATAAGCCTCCTTTCACCCTGCCCCCTTTTTAAACAGCAGTGCTATACAATTGTGTACATTGTTCATTAAATATAAGGCCAGAACCTCCAAGCCAGCTGCTTTGTTAATTGTAAAGCCATATAACGCTCTGGATTTTGAGGATTACATTTAATGTGATTGGATCATCAGCTTTTACCCTGCCTCATTTGGACTCGCTTTCCTCCAGTACTTTGCAGGCTTTGAATTACACTTCCCTTTTGAAAATATGGCTAGATGTGTGAATTTTAACACTGGCTTAAACTGAATAAAATGTTAAAAACTCCCTACTAAAATATAACCTTAAGAACAAAGACTATGGATTTTAGATTATTTACATAATAACAAATCATCTTCATGATAAGGGTAACAGTTGCTGTAATTGAATTTCTTGTTATAATTCCCAGGGTCTATAGTGTGATTTTAATAATAAGATGGATTCAGAAAGATAGACACCTTGGGATAATTCTTACGGTTGAGACAAGCAGTTACCATATTTTGCCATGTATAATGTGCACCAATGTTTTTGGCCTAGACTTACAGGAAAAAAACCTTTTGTTTAATTTTTTAAATTCAATTATTTATTTATTTACATTTAGAAACAAAACTGATTATTGTATTCCAGGGTATTATTTTGCACATGGATAGCATTATTACTTTGTAGAGTACACTTTTAATGCATAAGCGTAAATAAAAGAATTAAAAAACATTTATATAGTTATGGAATTAGTAATACCCATGTATAATCTGCATCCTTATTTTTCCCTCAAAAATTTGGGCAAAAAGGTACACGTTATACACAGCAAAATATAATACTTGCTTTCTGATTGGGAGAAGAATACGGGCTTTGAGATGAGGTAAAAGGTGTGACTTACGAAATTTTCTAAGGTCTCTGAAGAAAAAAACATTAAAAAGCATCCCTTGAATATCATTTTATGTTTTTAAATGTTTACTTTTCTTTTTTTGTACTCAAATTGTGCACAGTTTTCTGTGAAATCTTTTATAAATGGTTGTTGCATTTTGAAATCTAACACTTTTTAAAAAATGTGTTTGTTATTAAGATTCCTGAACAGATAGATCAGTCACGTAAAAATTTTGAGTGTGAAGTCATTACATCACAATCTGAAAAAAGAGATACTTTTCAAAATATTCAGCCAGATGAGCTCAAGTCTCTGAATGAATGTCTAAGGTAAGCACCATCTTATTGATTATATAATTTTGAAGTTTATAAAAGTTTTTGAAGTTGTTAATTTTTAAAAACAAGCAGATCAGACTGATTTTTTTTTGTATATCGTTACATAATATTTAGACATACAACTCAATTTTCAAGGCAATTTATATCACAGCTTTCATGTCAATTTCTCAGTTATGGAGTGGTTTGAAAAGAGCTGCTCATCACAAGTTAGACCTTGGGTTAACATGGATAGGGTTATCATTTAGCGTGCATGTTAAATTGGATGTCTTCTGTCCAAGTGTGAAAACACTACTTATTTTGTAAATACTAGGTTCCTTGGGGTTAGATTTGGTCACATACTGCCTTTATTAAAAGTTTACATAAATTTTACGTAAAACCCATGTGTAAAAACCCATGTGTCCCACAGCCAAAGCTCTTTATATTTGTTATTTTCCCTCTGGAGGACACCAAACTAGACTGATGGGATTATTAATATACTTTAATTTTTTCTTTCTTTTGGAAAAGCATTGAGAACAGAATAATGGACTCCTATGTACCTACTATCTAGTTTCAATAATTATGAATATTTTTTTCAGTTTTTACATTTAAAGTCTGGCCTATTCTGAACTTTCTTACAGCTGTATTACCTCTTTAAATACTGCCTAACCTGAGAGTGAAAGCTTGATTTCCTGAACTATTTTGAAGATCTTTATTAAAAGATAGAAAAATTCCTTTATTTCTTGCTGCTTCCTCTATTCTTGTGTACTTTCCTCCCTATACCGCATTCCTCCCCACCCCAAACTATTTTATTACTCTGCCACAGAATTTCTGGGAAGGATCACGGACATTACTTATTATGTATCTCTGATACAGTTATTACTTAGAAGTCTGATAATTTAGAAATGACATTACTTGTTACATATCTTTGATACAGTTATTAGTTACAGATATCTGACAGTTTGGATTTTTGTTTATATTTATTTCAGTTTGAGCTAGAATCTATTTAATAGTTCATGTGACTTTGTAGAAAATTAAGTGTTTCTCTTAGTGGTCTTTGGGTTTAGAAACCTGGTAGATATTGTATGTAACTTATATCCAGTCTGATCTCAACGACTTTTCAAGGCAGTGAGTGTCCTTTCTGTTTTATCATGTGGTCTTTCTTGTCTTTGAATCTTTAAGATCCTTAAAAAACAATTCTAAGATTCTGTGTTTTATCAAATCATACAGCTCTTTATATGTAATAGGCAGTTCTCCCCCTTCCCCCAAAACTGAACTGTTCAGGGTGCAAGGGGAAGAGAAAATAGAGAAAGAGACTTTGAGATAAAGAACGTATTAAAAAAATTCTTCTTGATTACATAAATTAGCAAATGTGTCTTTGAAATTTATTTCTCTGGGCTAATTTACACCCTTTGTACTTAATATAAATATTTTGAGGTTATTGTTATGATTGATGATTATCTTATGGAGGTTTATAAGTATTTTGTTGACTCTTAAATTCTATATTTTAGAAAAACACATGTGGACCATCGAATAGATTTATAGTTTTGTGCATATTCCTTCTGCTACCTTCTCCAACCTTCTCCAACCTTCTGCAGTTGTGATCCTCTTTTTTCTTTGTTTTTTTTTCCCCCTTAAATTCTGTCATCTGGGGAGAGAGTTGTAGACCATTGTATGTTTTGAGCTGAGAAGTAATCAAGTGCAATTGCGTATCTGATTTCTAATCCCAGATATTGCCCTTCGGTTAATTGTGCAGCTGATATGAGCTCTGTAAGAGATTTGTCTTGTTCACAGTTATATTTCCAGTTCCTAAACATGGACTTCTGGCATGTAATAGGTGCTTAGGACTATTTGTTGATTAATTGTTGATGAACTCCAAGTAATGTGATGCTGAGTATTTATCTATAAAAGTAAAGCTCATCAGAGTCCTTTCTTAGAATCTAAGCACATAGAATATAATCATAACATTGTGTATTCATATTTTAAAATCTGAATTGATACTATTACTGAATTGAAGTAATTAAATCATTAATAAACCCTTTGCTTAAAACATTTAGATGTTTTAAGAAAATGTAGTGTTTAAAATGTGACTTTGTGTCTTTTCCAGTGATAATTACACCAAGATTGCTCACGTGTGAACCTCATGAAAAGCTAGATATTTCTGGATGGAGATAAAAAGTATCATAAAACAGAATAAAATTCACTGAGGACTAACCAAATTAAATTTCCTTTAACATTTAGTATTAATTTTACATTAAATGTTATTAATTACTAAAGTTAATGATAGTTTAAAAAAAACCTCAGTTATATAAACAAGTATAATTTGAAAACAAGTATAATTTGTTCCTAAGAACCTGATTTGTGTTAGAAAAAATTGCATTATAAAAACCAGATGTTTCAGTAAAAAAAAAGATAGGTTAGGACCTAGACAAGTTCAAATAAGCACTGACATTGTTTTTAATCTTTTAGAAAAAGCTGTTAAGTTTATATACTTGTTCAGACTAACATCGCTGAGTAAATCTAGTGTTTCATTTGATCTAGCTTTTGCCCAAGATTAATGACCTTTCTTAACTAGACACTAAGAGGTCTTTCATTCACTTATATATTTTTATTGGTTTTTACCATTTAGTGTTATCTTGATAAAATGATAAAACACAAACAAAAGTGTTTCTGCTCTTCTGGAGAGCAAGGTACTTGTTGAAGATAGTGGTGATTGTATGCCTAATAACATTCAACAGACTGTAAAATATTGTTTATTTAATTTTCCCTTTTATTACGAAATCACAGCTCTTAGAAAAATGTTTGTACAGGAAATATAATTTTTAATCGTTTTCAAAAGTGAGGAAGTGCAAACCTAGTTCTTAGTCATAAGGCTGTGTCTAGTTCAAATCATGCCTCCATCTAGTTGTTTGAGATGCCAGTCAGGTTTGGCCATATGAGTGAGTTCCCTAACTCTATGGAAAGGCATATGTCCGTAAAGGATAGTCGGGGAAAAGATAAAAGATGTAGGACTAACAGACAGAAATTGCACTAGTTCCAGTGAAGAAGAGCCTGGTGAGTTTTTCTAAGCCAGTATTTGCAGAGAATGGTGTGGATGACAATTAGGAAGAAACTATTCAGGGCCAATTAGCTGCTACTCTAATTGACCTTACTGATAGATTTTTCTCTCTATATGAGTGTATGTAAATAGATAGGTTTAATTATTTTAAAAATTTGCCATAATTTTAAAAGATAGATGTTTTTTCTCTTTTAATTTTAAAATTTTACCCAGAGATTTCTGGGGCTTTCTTGGTTTTTTATTTTTATTTACTTTTTTTTTAATGAGAGTTCCTGGTGTTTTAGTAGTAAGTTCTCAATCACATCTCTTCAACTGGCAGTCTGGTTTAAAATTTGATTGTGTTTTTTCTCCTCATAGTACTCAAGAGCATAATAAAGCAAATATACTCAAACAAGTTCCAGTTTTAAAGAATCGATTTCAGAAACCAAAACCAAATATAGGAAGAAGAACTGGAAGAAGAGAGATTTTCTCAAAGGAAGAGATTGTTGCCTCTGGGGAAAAGATAGCCCCAAGGCTGGAAAGTGCACCAAGGGAGGAGGAGCTGGTGGAAGCCAACACCACTAAGGAAACGGGGTCAGAGTTGCAAGAAACTGGAAGAAGAGACATCTCTCCCAGGAAGAAGGTACCAGAAATGATTGATGTCACTGTGGAAACGGAAACAGGTTTGAAAGAAACTGGGAGGGAGATTTCTCCAAGGAGGAAGATTCCAGAGGTGACTGATGCCACTGAGGAAATAGAGACAGAGCTGGAAGAAACCGGGAGACAAGAAACATTCCCACAGGAAAATGCCCTAGAGGCCAACACTGTAGGGGAGGTGGAAGCAGGTTTGAAAGAAACTGGAGGGGAGGTTTCTCCAAGGGAGAAGGTGCCGGAGGTGACTTACACCACTGAGGAAATAGTGACAGAGCTGGAAGAAACCACAAGTGAAATAGTCTTCCAGGAAAGTGCTCTAGAGGACAACACTGTAGGGGAAGTGGAAGCAGGTTTAAAAGAAACTGGAGGGGAGATTTCTCCAAGGGAGAAGGTGCCAGAGGTTTCTAATGCCACTGAGGAGGGTGAAACACATTTGGAAGAAAGTGAAGGAAGAGAAATATCTGCACAAGAAAAGTCCCCAGGGATCAAAACTATAGATGAAGGGGAGACAGATTTGAAAGAAATTGAAAAAGAAATTTCCTCAAGGGAGAAGGAGCTAGCAGGAATCAGTGCCATAGGGGAAAGGGAGATTAACGTGCAAGAAACTGGAAGAGACATTTCCCTGATGGAAAAGGTATCAGGGAAGATGGCTGCCATTAAGGTAACAGAGGCAGATTTGAGAGAAACTGAAAAAATTTCCTTGACGGAAAGTGGATCAGAAGAGATCAATGATAAGGAGGAAATGGTGGCAGATTTGGAAAAAACTGGAAAAATAGACATTTCTCTAAGGGAAAATGAACCGGAGGAGACTGGGGCATTGCTACAAACTGAGGCAGATTTAATGCCTAGCAGTAGTGCTGACTGCAGTGCTGTGCCTTCACTAAATATCAAAGTATGTATTTTCTGTCCTTAAAATTTTTTTAAATGATTTTATTTATTTATTTTAGATAGAGAGGAAGGGAGGGGAAAAAGAGGGAGAGCAACATTGCTGTGAGAGAGAAACGTTGATCAGTTGCCTCTCATATGTGCCCTGACCAGGGATTGAACCCACAACCCAGACATGTGCTCTGACTGGGAATCGAACTGGCGACCTTTTCCTTTGTGGGACTATACCCAGGCAACTTAGCCACATAGGTCAGGGCTGTCCTTAATTTTTTTAAAAAATCCTCTTTAAGAGAAACATTATCAAAATCTATGATTATTACCCAGTCCAATGGTGTTTAAATAAAGCCTAAAGTCTTTCTTAACCCTAAAATCTGTGTTTTGGGATCTTGAAGAAACTGTATATACTTTTTGTAAATTGTGGAGAAGTTACTGTTCTTAATGTTAGTTTGAAGTTTACTTTTTTAGATAAAAGGAATAAGTAAAATTGGATGAATTTGTGCTTACTAGTAGAAACATACTTTGGAATTATTTCTTATGACTATAAATATATCAGTTTTCTCTATTTTTCCTGCCTACTCCACTTTTAAAAGTTCTTTTTTATTAAAAGTTTTCAGTTACTTGAATTTCATCCTATTCTGACATTTTTGAGGATTTTTTTTGGAATAGATAACATTGGCATTTGTGGCTTGGAAAAATCATAATATGCAGTATAAAAAGAGTTAGCTAGATTTTATGTTTTAACATTAGTAAATTTTATTTAAAAATTAAGAAAATAAACTAGATTAAAAATTTTTTCTTTTAATTTTTTTTAAAGATATTTTTATTTTTAGGGGGAGGGGAAAGGAGGGAGAAAGAGAAAGAGTGAAACATTAGTGTGTGGTGGCTTGTCCTGTGCCCCGCACTGGGGACCTGGCCTGCACCCAGGCATGTGCCCTAGATTAGGAATTGAAGTGGTGACCCTTTGGTTTGCAGGTCAGCACTCGATCCACTGAGCCACACCAGCTGGGGCCAAACTTCTAAATTTTTAAAGAAAAGTGTTTAGAATATAGTAGGCTTTTATTTGATATGCTTTAGGACTCTTGTATATGTGCTGATTTGCTATGACTGTTCTTCTAGAACATTAGCAGTGAAGTACTATTCGTGGTACATACATCTGTAGAAGAAAAAATAAATTCTGAAAAGGAATTACCACATCAGTTGAGTCCTTTGAAGACTTCTTCAATGATATCTAAACCTGATAAAGCAGAAGACCAGGGGACACAATCTGCTAATGTTCCAGAACAGTGTTCAGATGGTAATTTAAGGTACAAGTATATAGGTCTGTGTGCTTTTTTTTTTTTAAAGATTTTATTTATTTTTAGAAGGGAAGTGAGGGGGAGAGGGAGGGAAACATCAGTGTTCAAGAGATACATGATCAGTTGCCTCTCACATACCTCCAGCTGGGGAACTGGCTTGCAACCCAGGCATGTGCCCTGATCTGGAATTGAACTGGCAACCTTTTGGTTCACTGGCTGGCACTCAGTCCATTGAACC
Source organism: Tonatia bakeri (assembly GCA_004024845.1). Classification (NCBI taxonomy): domain Eukaryota; kingdom Metazoa; phylum Chordata; class Mammalia; order Chiroptera; family Phyllostomidae; genus Tonatia; species Tonatia bakeri. The sequence continues at coordinate 68,564 of PVIA01003282.1, read as the reverse complement.
ACACCAGCCAGAGCAGGTCTGTGTGTTTTTAAAGAAAAAACATATGAAGTTGTATTTACAGATATGTTACATGGAGATTTCAAGACATAATAATCTATAGCATAGTGTTAGAGATTTTAAGTTAGTTTTGGGAAGACTAAGAGAGGATTGAAGTTACTCTGACAGTTGATTGTGAGAATTACTAACATACAGAATTACAAGTAACACAAACTCCTAAGTCAATATGGGTATGACAAACATGTATTTTCTTTGTTCAAAGATGATGTAGTTCCTGGGCTTATATCTGTTTGGATTGTACACTTACGTTTTTCCGGATTTACCAAATAGTCTGGTTTGTTTTCCTGTTAAGAATTAGAATTAATTGTTTACTGCCAATCACTAAGGTTGTCCTTAAACTCTGCTTCTACTGCCCCTTCAGTTCATTCTGATATTTGGTAATCCTTGTTTCAAAAGCAAATCTCTTCCTCAAGAACAAAAGCCATTTGAAGTAAAGCCAGTACCTTTCATGAGAAGTCGATTCAAAAGACCAAAACCAAACTTATCAAGAGCAGCTTTAAAAAGAGAGACTGTGGACGCAGAAAAACATGTGCCTGGGAAGAAATTGGAAACAGATAAAATGGAGCCTGTTGTGATACAACAGGATGGTGAACAAATGAACACTCTCCCTTCTCAACATGTGAGTGATATTTAAAATGTAGGGTTTTCGTTTTAATTAATAGAATGATACTTCACAAATATTGAAATTTCACAAATATTTCCTCATAGAATTTTAACTCTATGTGCGATTTTGTTGTAGCTGTCCTTAATCTGCCTTTTTGTTCCATGTGCTTGTATAAGAGTCTCAAATCTCTGATGATGGGCAAGTGTGTCATGAGAAGGAATTTAAGAAGCCTGGGCTCTAGTTCAGGTTCTGACCTTTATTTACTATGTGATCTTAGCCAAATGGTGCAACCATTTACTTCATAGGAAACGTGGAAATGACAGCCTTTTAATTTCACTCTGTTGGGAAGATGAAATAAAAAGTTGAGAGCTTCATATAAGTTAAAGTCAATATTTTATTTACTTGGTTCGTAACATTAAGATTGTGTGATGTAGCATCAAAAACTTTGAAGTGAAATGTTAACGCTGAAACATATAAAGTACTTTTGTTTTTGAAGTTTTTTTAAAATTTATTTTTAGGAAGAGAGGGAGAGAAACATTGATGTGTGAGAGATACGTTAATTGGAGCCTCTCTCATGCCCCCAGTTGGGGACCTGGCTTGCAACCCAGTTATGAGCCCTGACTGGGAATTGAACTGACAACCTTTCAGTTCGTAGGCCGGCCCTCAATCCACTGAGTCATACCAGCCAGGATGAAACTACTTTTTTTGCATTAAAGTTCTTCTTTTATATTTTAAAATAGCTTAGGTCTTATTGTGCTTGAACATTTGTACTTTTTCCTTCTAATCATATATTTAAAAAGATAAATGAATCACTTTTTATTGGTTATTTTATCTGATGATAAAAATTTCAAATTGGAAAAAATATAGAATCTAAAAAGTGAAAGTCCTTTATAATGCCCCATCATTCCCTCCCAGTTAATCATGTAGCAATTTTGTATATATGCACCTAGATGTTTCTATATACTTACTATATAAATAATAGAATGTGAGGGTATTTTCATTGTTTTTACAAAAATGACATCATAACTTGCCTTCTGATTTTTCACTAAACACAGCATTGTGAACATCTTTTTGGATCAGTATATAGAAATTTGTTTTTTAAAATATTTAAAAAATTGTTTTTAGACAGAAGGGAAGGGAAAGAGAAAGAGAGGGAGAGAAATATTAATTCATGGTTGCCTCTCGAATGCCCCTTACTGCGGGGGGACCTGGCCTGCAACCCAGGCATGTGCCCTGACTGGGAATCAAACCAGCGACCCTTTGGTTCACAGGTTAGTGTTCAATCCACTGAGCCACACCAGCCAGGGCCAGAAATCTGTCTTTTAAATGGCTCTGTACTGTTGCATTATATAGAAATTATAATTTATTTAGTCTCCTACTGATAGAGTTGTCTTTTTTCAATTTTTATTTGTGTTTTTCTTCAGTGTAATGCCCATTTCTTTCCTTTTTTTAAAAAAAGGGATCAATAATATTGCTATAATAAATATCTGTGAATAATTCTCCAGATACTTTGAGTATTTTTATAAGAGATAATTGTAGAATAGCTGGGAAATAAAATTTTTAATAGAGCTGCCCTATTCTCTTACAAAGACTATACTTATTGTAATTGTATATGAAAGTTCCTATTTTCCTATTCTTTTACCAACCCGTGATAAAAATTTTTCTTAATATCTTTTTAGGAAGTACCTTCCTTAATGACATCAAGAGAAAAAGACAAATCAGACCACAGACAGGAGGAGGCTGTGAAATTACCGTGTGCACAGACAGAAAAGAATCTTCTGCCTTTAAGTTCCTGTGAAGCTACAGAGGAGTCTCAGCCTACACAAGCCCAGGAAGAGGAATTACTTGTTTCCGTGGGGTAAACAGTGATAGTCCCTTGAAAATCTAAAATGAGACAGAGTTCTTTCAACTACTTCATTTTCTATTAAGATGTATGAATGTATTTTAAAAATGGATATAAGGAATATTGTACTTGGTTTATTTTTATTCATATGGCAGACTGCTTGTCTACTTATATTCATAGTTCACTGCTTAAGATCTTATACAAAGCGCTGCATTTAAAAATACATGCATATAAGGTATGTATTATTTCTTTTAAAAAATTGTGGTAAAAAATATAATATATACCTTTTAACCTAATTTTTAGGTGTACAGTCCAGTGGCATTAAGTACATTCACGTTGGGTGTCCATCATCACCACCCATCTCCAGAACTTTATTTTCCCAAACTAAAATTCTGTATCTGTTAAACAATAACTCTCCATTCCCCTCTTCCTCCGGTTCTTGGCAACTATGATTGTACTTTCTTTCTATGAATTTGAATATTGTATGTTCCTCATAAAACTTCATTACCTTTTAAGAATTGGAATAACTATGTTCTTTTATAAAATAAGGTATATTTATAGTCAGAAAATAATACAGTTTTCCTTTAATGCTATAAAATGTTTTTATAGAGAGGATATTTTTATTAGAGGATACTCAAATTTTGTATTTTTTCAGTAGTTTTCATCTTTTTACAGTCAAGTCCCTCTATTTTTCCCTGTCCCTTTTTCTAGGATTGATAACATAAATACTTTTCAACAAGAAATGAAGGAAAGTGCTGTCCAAACTGCTCGGCTAGTAAGGGGGCGACTTCAGAGACCCATACCAAACGTAAGAAAGGCTGGTCAGAGGCAAGTGGCAGAAAAAGGTGAAGCCAAAGGCATAGTTAAGGAAGAAAGAATGATAATACCAAGAGATGAAACTAAAAAGAAATTCCTCACTCTGGTGAGTTATTGTTATATGCTTAAGTAGAGCCTTTTAATGCACATTAAATTATCAAATGAGAGCTCAGACATATTTTAGGTTATCTGACACTCTACTCAATGAATACAAAATGTATCTAGTTTTGTTTCAGATTTACCATTCTGAATTTTTTAAAAAGTGAATATAGATTTTCCCCCTAACTAATGTACCTATTGATTGTGATAACCACTGAAAATCTTTTGGCATATCTTACCAGATGTATTTCTGTGTGTGCATATGTGGATACTTATATAAATTTAAATACTGAAATCACTGCATATGTGTTATTTTGTGACTTACTGGTTTTCATTTAATATATTGATATTAGCTGACTTTCTTTGTCAGGAATACAAAGATATGCCATTTTTAACTGCTGTATAACTGTCTGTTCTTTTGAGTGATAGCTTACCCATTTCTTACTGATGGGTCTTTTGATATTAGAAACAGATCTAAGTAGTTCAGTGCCCATTCAACAGTTCTGGTTTTCTGTCCTTTTCTCTGTTTAAGGGAAAATCTAGATTTAAATTGATTGTGATCCGTATTTGAACTTCCCAACTCTTTTAAAAAAATCATTAAATTTTCTTGTTTTTGGTTTCACAGTAGATGGTTGTTATAGTTTTTAAAGCATCATCTAAACATTACTGCGATAAATGGCAGTTTTGTTTTGGGCAGCAAAATATGAACATACCCAGTTTGAGTCTTCATTTTAAAAAACTAAGTACCTTTCTTAATGGTTGAAATATTTTAGCAGGTATATTCTGTTGTTTAAAAAAAAACAAACCAAGTATGGTTTTGTCATTTCAGCCAAATTCTCAAATTGAAACTGAAATTAAAATTGTATCCTCCAAAGTTTCCGAAGGAAGAATGTGTGAAAATCAGAGTCATGTGGCTCTTGAAGAAAAGCCTGTTAACAGAATTAATACTTTAGATAAAAAGATCAGGTGAGTGTGCTTTTAAGTCAGAGAAACATCAAACTTTCCAAAGATAAAGGTTGGATTTTTACATAATTGGTTTTATATAACTTCACATCTTGAAAATTTTATGAAAGGATAAAGTAATAATTATGAAACTAGAATATTTTATTTTATTTTTATTTTTTAAGATTTTATTTATTTATTTTTAGAGAGGGAAGGGAAGCAGAGAGAGAGAGAGAGAGAGAGAGAGAGAGAGAGAGAGAAACATCAATGTGCGGTTGCTGGGGGCTGTGGCCTGCAACCCAGGCATGTGCCCTGACTGGGAATGGAACCTGCGATGCTTTGGTTTGCAGCCCGTGCTCAGTCCACTGAGCGACGCCAGCCAGGGTGAAACTAGAATATTTTAAATCTGCTCCTTCCAATACTATAAGAAATGTATGACAGTTATTCTTTTAATTGGTAAATTCTCTAAAAAGTTTGGCAAGAATGCTAATTTTTTAATTTAAAACTAAACATAGAAAGGTTTTTAAGTTCTTTGTATCTTTAGAAATTTATAATCTCTTGACTAAAATTCTTAAACAGAAAGTGTTATAGAATACTTACTATATGCTATACTTGGAGCTGCGTCCCAAACCAAATGGTAAGAATGATATCTTTTAAAATGGGATATGCTAGAAGGGTGAAGATACGTCAGCATTACCACGTTTATTTATTTATTACAACCTGCTTTATTGTTACTGATTTAAAGCAAGATGTGTAAGGTTCTTTTTTATTACATAAGGAAAATAAAACACCTTTTTTTTATTTTTTCAATTACAGTTATCCCAATTTTTCCCCTGTTGGTCTTCCCTGCCCTACCCTTTTCCTGCTCACTCAGTCAGTCCCTTTCTGTTGTCCATTACCATGGGCCCTTTATACATGTTCCTTGACTAGGCCCTTCCCCTTCTTTCCCCCCCCTCCTCTCTCTCCTCTGGTCACTTGTCAGTTTGTTCTTTATTTCCATTGACTCCGGTTCTGTTTTGCACATTTGTTTTGTTCATTAGGTTCTACTTACAGGTGAGATCATATGGTATTTGTCTTTTGCTGCCTGGCTTATTTCACTTCACATAATATTTTCTACTTCCCTCCATGCTGTTGTGAAGGGTAGGAGCTCCTTCTTCCTTTCTGTTGCGTGGTATTCCATTGTGTAAACATACCACAGTTTTTTGATCTACTCATTTACTGATGGGCACTTAGGCTGTTTCTAGCAGTTGGCTATTGTAAATAACATTGCTATGAACATTGGGGTGCACAGATTTTTTTGAATTGGTGTTTCAGGATTCTTAGGGTATAATCCCAGCAATGGGATAGCTGGATCAAAAGGCATTTCCATTTTTAGTTTTCTGAGCAGCTTCCATACTGTTTTCCAGTGGCTGCACCAGTCTGCATTCCCACCAAAAGTGCACCAGGGTTCCCTTTTCTCCATATCCTTGCCTGCACTTGTTGTTTGTTGATTTGTTTTTGATGGCCTTTCTGACCAGTGTGAAGTGCTATCTAATTGTGTTTTTAATTTGCATCTCTGATGGCTAGTGATGTTGAGCATCTTTTCATATGTCTATGGGCCCTCTAAAATACCTTTCTTATCCTGGATATAGTCCATGATACATCTAATTTAGTGCACTATCTTTGTATCTAGGATATGTTTCATTGAAATATTTATTAATGTTGCTCTAGGATATCTTTAGCATAGATAATTTGAACAGTCCAGCTTCCTTTAATTATATAGAATTGACTTGTTTTTTGAGGGCCATTTGCAGAAGAGATGTTATTGTATCCTTTTTTCACCCTCTGTGAAGCCGTAGAAATAAAATTTGAGCATGTTATATCTAACTCCATGAGTAGTGATACTGATTTTGGATGATTTTAAACAGTTTGCTTCATTTAGGCAGATTTCTTTCTTTTCTTTCTTTTAAATCCTCACCTGAGGATATATTTATTTATTTTAGAGAGAGAGGAAGGGAGGGAGGGAAGGATGGAAGGAGGGATATATTAAAATCAATAAATATATCCTTACATGAGGAAGGAGGGAGGGAGGGTGGAGAGAGAGAGACATCAATGTGAGAAACATTGATTGGTTGCCTTCTGTATGCAGTGCCCCCCCCCAACCAGAGATCGAACCTCAAAAATAGGTATGTGCCCTCACTAGGGATTGAACCCACGACTTTTTGGTGTACAGGATAATGTTCTAACAAACTGAGCCACTTGGCCACGACTAGGCATATTTCTTATATGAAACTTTTATTCTTTTTAATCATTTTTCATTGATGTTCAAATACAGTTGTCTCCATTTTCTCACCACCACTTTCCCCTACCCCACCCACCCCCACTTCCCTCCCTGAGTCCTAACCTCTTTGGCTTTGTCCATGGGTCGTTTATACATGTTCATTGATGACCTTTCCCTTTCCCCTGTTATTTCCCTCCCCCAGCCCTCTGGTCACTGTCAGTTGTTCTTAATTGCTGTCTCTGGTTATATTTTGCTTGCTTGTTTTTTTTTTTGTTAATTAGTTTCCACTTATAGGTGAGATCTTTTTATTGTTTTAGTATGAATTTATTTTCATTTATTTCCCTGTATGTGGATTTGAGTGTGTGTTGAAAGGCCTTTTTATATTGTTTCTATTTTAAAACTAGAGGCCGGTTTTTTCTTTACATTAATTTCAAGGTTCTTTGCTATTTTTTCATTTCTTTAGACTGGATGTTTAAATAAAATGGCTGGTGCTTAGAAATAATTTCATTAAAATGCATTATAGATAACATTTGTATTACAAGTGCTATATTGGATTAGATTGATGATTGATCCCACTGGGTAATTCATCTCTAAAAATGACTGTAGAGAACACTTTCTGGAATGTAAATTCCCAAACATTAAAGATGAACCTGTTTCAATCTCTGGCTTTTCATAATTTACTGTTTATGGATTTCTTGTCCATGTGTAATTTAATCCCTTTTTGATCTTACAGAATTAGATAATTTTGCCACTGAAAAGAACCTTATATATTTATTCATTTAACAAACATTTTAGTGTTTTATGTGCCAGGCATTGTTCTAGGTGCTGAAAATATAGGACAGTATAGGAACAAACAAAATCCTGTCCTTGTGGTGGTTACATTCTAATTTGGGGAACAGATTATAAGCAAATAATTTGACTAAATCAGTAATAAGTAAGTAGAGAAGAATAAAGCAGATGGGGGAGTTGGGAACATCATGATTGAGTTTTGATTTTTAGAGGGTAGGGGGTAAGAGAGAGAGATCAGTTTGTTGTTCCACTTAATTTATGTATTCATCAGTTGATTCTTGTATGTGCCCTGACCAGAGTGATTGAACCCACAACCTTGGCATATCTGGGTGACGCTTGAACCAACTGAACCAACTGAACCTGGCTGTCGGCCAGGGCAGTATTTACTTTTTAATTAGCAGTGATCAGAGATTGCTTAATTGAAAGGGTACCATTGGAGAGTAGACCTAAAAGGAGTGAAGGAGCAAGTTAAGGGAATGTGTAGGGAAAGAGGGAACAGCAGTTAAAGAGCACTTTCGGGAGGAACATGTCTGGCCTGTTTGAGGAACAGCAAAAGAGGCCAGAGTGAGACAGAGGGAGAGGAAGAGTGATAGATGAAAGAAAGGTAAAGACTGGGTAGAGAGAAGGGCAGGCTATGCAGGACCTTTGTAGGGATTTTGGGTTTCATTCTGAGTGAGCCTTTAGGGACTAGTGACCTTTGACGTCAACTTTCCTAATGTTCTCATTTATTCACTAAATAAACATAGAGGATTTAAATGGATTGCTCAAAGTAACATTGGCAATTTATTATGAAAACTTAAGTTTTCAGGATTTATGACTTTCAGACTAGAGAATTCCTATAGAGAGAGCTTATGCTTATGCCAAGAGATTTTATGCTCAGCCTTTGCATTTTAAAATTTTCTATATGGAGACCTATTTCCCAACTGAATCTGCTTCTCCCCCTTAACCTTCTCTGTTCATTAAGTTTATTATAATAGTTAGCTGTACCTTGACTGATACTTTTTTCAGAGTGCATATTCTGTATAGTTTTTAAATTAACTTATGTACAGCATTTTCTTGTCCTTTTTGACCTCAGTAGCACATTGCTGCTTACATATATTTTTTATTTTTAAATACTTTTGTAGAATAACACTTGATTATAAATAGCTTATACTTAAGTTAAATATAATTTGTTTTTCCAAATGCATTAGCCTACACTAGATGTATTAGTTAGCATCATAACCTTGTTAGAACCTCTGTGAACTTCCTTGATGTTTCACTCCCAGAAGAGCTTAGGTTGGTACATTTGAAAAATGTAGTTGAGTACAGTACTTTTTCTTCTGGTTAATTTATTAGAAATATTGCTTAAGATTAGTCTTTAATACAGATATTTTAGAGAACTAATGATAGATACATACCCAGTTATTCATTTAAAAAAATTAAAAAACATTATTTATTTTTAGAGAGGAAGGAAGGGAGAAAGGGGGAGAGAAATATCGATGTGCGAGAGAAACATCAATCAGTTGCTTCTTGCTTGCTCCCAACTAGAGACCTGGCTTTGCAACCCAGGCATGTTCCCTGACCACTACTAATCGAACTGGTAGCCTTTCAGTTTGCATGTTGGCACTTAATTTGCTGAGCCACACCAGCCAGGGTCAGTTATTCTTGATAAATACCTGCATTTATATTAGTTTGAAGCTTTCTAATTCAGAATTCACATATTTGTCAATTATTTCTTCCCAGGAAACCTTAAGACAGCTCTTTGGATTGCATTGGAGGCTGTGGTTACTCTACTGAACGTTAAAATCTTTCTATGTTTTGGCTGATAAAATGGGTTATATTGAGATTCTTATGACACTGGCTATCAATAAACTGTTTTTTTGTGAGCTGATAGGCATGTGGGGGGAGAATAGGCTCCAGCTTTCCAGTCTGCTCTTGAACCAGGAGGACTGTGGTGGTTGTGACCACTGTGTATTTGTTCCTGCTTCAGAGCCCAGTCGAAGCATTTGTTTAATGTGCCAATATGAAACCTGTCTTCAGCTACTAGAATTTTTTTGTTTATTTCTAGTTATTACTCTGAAAAATTACTTAAAGTAGAATGAAACTGCAAACCAGAATGAATGAAAGTAAAAAAGATTAGTATTATTGTAAAACTATTCCCTAGGCTGTACAGAAAATGGATGTTATAAAAGCTTTTATGTTCTTCCTTTCTTAGCAGCATAACCAACTTATGTACAGTCCTTAAAACATAGGATTGGTTTGTGTCAAAAACTGTTTAGCAGCTGTTACACTAAGAAAGAATTTCGATTTTTGTTCTTCATCACGATTTGTGCTTCATTTTAGACCTGAACATAAAACCTATGTTTCTAGTCCAGCACAATTGATTAGAAGGCAGTTCCAAAAGCCTAAGCCAAATTTGGGAAGAGCACATGGTAAGAAAGAGGAATCGGATATAGAAAAAGAGAGAGCAGATCAGAGTGAGGCGAGGAAGCCAGAAGATAATTCACTGCGGCAAGGAGATTCTGACACCAATCTCCTTCAAAAAGTAAGTTTGAAAAGTTATAATTTTTATTTATAGGCTATATTTTGTCAGGATCATTAAACACGGCATTTAAAATATATATAGTTTTGCCTTTTGTATTTTACTATTTTCATGAAAATTCATGACATTCTCAGTGTTATAAAAATTTAGAAGTCTAGTTGTGTGTGTGTGTAAATGAGCAAGCTTGGATCTGCAGACTGAACTACCAAATTAAATTACTATAGAGATTGTTTTTGTGGTAATATTAGCTATTTCTTCTTAAATTTAAGGAAAAGGCTGAGCTCCTGACATCTCTGGAGGTTTCAGCAAGAAAGGATTGTGTAGTTTCCCAAGAGGCTGGTTTGGCCAAGAAAGATGCTCTTTCAGAAGTTGGACCATCAGCAAGTGTTGGACAGAAAACTGTAGGGGATGATTCTGTCTCTTCAATTATTAAAGAGCAGTGTCTCAGTAAAATAGCAAGGTAAAATTTTATGTAACAAATACTTTCCGAAGAGAAAATGAAAAGTTACTCTTTATGGATATCTTACCTTAATTTATTGATAGAGTGAAAGATGACTTGTTAACAGAGTATAGATTTTTTATTGACAGTTCTATTTCTTTCCCCCTTTTGATTGTTAATTACTAAAATTTGTGTTTTTCTGACCTTTTAAGGAAGATTTTATTTTTCTGACATTTAAAATCTCTGCATATTAAGTATGTTAGACATGGGCAGAAGTCTCACCAAAGAGTAGTATGTCATATGTAAATGATTAGGGTACTAATTCAAGTGGGGTCACAAACACAAGTGAAGGGCCGTAATTTTGAAGAAAAGTAGAAAGGAACCTGAGGTCTTAAAAATAACATTGTTCTGATTGATTTTCTGCTTCTTTTTCCTTTTATCCTATTCTGTTCGCCCACTAGGATAAATTTCATATTCTGTATTTATTGGCCCATTGATCTTTACTCTTTTTTTAAAGATTTTATTTACTTATTTTTAGAGAGAGGGGAAGGGAGGGAAAAAGAGAGGAAGAGAAACATCAATTGACTGCCTCATGCACACCTCCAACTGGGGACCTGGCCCGAAACCCAGGCATGTGCCCTGGGGGCATGGGGTCTTTTGGTTTGCAGGTTGGTGCTTAGTTCACTGAGCCACATCAGCCAGGACATCCTTTTTCTTTTAATAATATCCAGTTTTGTATTTCATCTCTACTTAAATAGCAAGGGGAAAAATGGCCCAGAAATAAAAACTTATTATGAAAAATTTGTGGGTAGATAACTAAGAATTAACTGTGAATGAGAAACTAATAGTAAGTTTCTTTTTTCACAGTATAAATTTTTGACAGAATGAGTGGTGGGAGTTTTCATTTTAATCGCTTGAATTGGGATTTCACTCTAAAGTTTTGATTTCATTAAAATTATCCTTGTACATGTAGTGACTATCTTGTTGTTTTGATTAAACCTCCAGCCATTCACAAATGTTAAACGAATCAAATTGCTCTAAAATTGTTCTAAGTCGAAGGACAACTCTCTCTTCTGCCTCTGGACCTGAGATAGATCATAGTGTCAGGAGAACACATCGAAAGATCAAACCAAATGTCACCAAAGGGCGTGGATCAAAACGAACTCGTAGTAAGACTTCGAAGAAGGAACCCAGAACTTCCAAGGCGATGCTGGTGACTCTTCGGGCTTTACAGGAGGAGGACGAAGATGATGTTGAGGATTTTGAGTCTGACTTTGAAGAAGAAAGCTATCATCTTGCTCCAGAAGAAATAAACAAAGCTCCAGTGTTTGTACCTGTTGGTCTCAGATCTCCTGAACCTGTTCCTGCTCAGATTGAGGAAACGATGGAAGAGGTAGTTTGTTCTTTGAATGCTTAGAACTTTATGTTACTTGTTTTTTTTTCTTTTAGTTGATTTTTTTTCTCTTAGTGATTCTTAGGATTTGTAGAGTTCATTCTCTGAATTACCTCTACCAAATGTAACTTTTACATGCTCAGGCTGATCTTTGGTAGAGAAGGTAGAAGGGACATCTATTAATATCTATATATTCTTAATTGTGATAAAGTACACGTAACATAAAATTTACCATCTTAACCATTTTAAGTGTGTAGTTCAGTGGCATTAAGTACATTCATTGTGCTCTATACCATTATCACCATCCATCTGCAGACCTTTTTTCACCTTGTAAAACTGTGAGTCTGTATCCATTAAACAATAATTCCCCATGACCCTTTTCCCTTTAGTTTGTGCCAGCCACCATTCTACTTTTGTGTCTATGCTGTACTCTAGAAACTTCATTTAAGTGGAATCATATAGTATTGTCCTTTTTGTTAGTGGTTTATTTCACAAGGTTTATTTGTTGCGTCATCTGCCAGAATGTCCTCCTTTTTTTTTATTTTGAGAGTATGTTCATTAAAGTGAGGGATAGGTGACACAAGGAAGGGCTTAGGATAGAAGCAGCCACAGGAGAGAGCTTATGTGCAGCTGCTTTGGCTCTCTGAGAAATCAGTCCCAGCAGAATGCCCTCCTTTTCGAAGGTGGAATAATTTTCTGTGGTATGTGTAGACTGCATTTGGTCTCTTCAGCTGTCAGTGGACAGTTGGGCTGCTGCCACCTTTTGTCTATTGCAGAGAATGCTCCTGTGAACATGGGTATACAAATATCTTTTCTAATTCTTGCTTTTAATTTTTTGGGGAGATATATCTAGAAGTGGAAATTGTTGGATTGTGTGGTAAATTATAAATCTAGTTTTAATTTTTTGAGCAACCACTATACTGTCTTCCATAGCAGCTACGTGAGTGTACATTCCTATCAATAGTGTGCAGAGGTTTTGAGTTCTCCACATCCTCACCAACAGTTTTTATTTCTTTTTTCTTTTTCTTTTTGGATAGTAGCCATCCTAATGGATGTGAGTGGAGGAACATACTACTTCAACTTACTTTATTATAAAAGCTTCTTATTCCTTTGCCTTTAGATCTAATATTCTAACTTTGTGTAACTTCAAAGTTTTCTGTTTTGCTTTAATTTTCAGTGACTTGGGTGGCTTATAGAGTACCTCAGTTTTGTAGTCAGTACTCATTTGAAACAGAATCAGGAGTTAACTGAGATGGTATTGGTGATAATAAAAGATGTAACATAAAGTAGTTCAAGTAATGTTAAGCTAACCCAGAATTAATGGATTACTGAATCTGTAAATTTACACTTATGAACGGCAGTCTGAAACCATCTTTATTCACTGTTGTTAATAACATGCCAGGAGTGGTAAAGTTACTGAGTTAGAATAGTTGAAGCTAAACAAAAATGATGTAAAATTAAGTTTTTCTTATAACTAAAAGTTCAAAATAAAGATAGTAAATTTAAGTTTTAGTTGAAATTAAGAAAATGCAAAAGAAAAGTTAATTTTGTGCAAGGACAACTGGTTAACACTACATATGAATTCATTAGCTATATGTTTTGTATTTTATAAATTTCTTTAGCTGAAAGGCAAATTGCTAGTGAAAACTAGTATCAGAAATTGAATTATGAAAATTAAATCCCCAAATTAATACTGAATGCCTTCTTAAATAGCATTAATCATAATTGAGTGAAGAAAGCTTAAGTTATATTCCTTATAGCAAGATTACTAAGACAGGGAAGTTGTTTATATGTTAGAAAATGTTTCCTTTAAAAAGCATTGAAATACAGTGGCGTATTATTAAATCATAAAAGGATATAAAGTATTAATACATACTACAAAATGAATCTTGAAACCTTGAGAACATTGTGCTAAGCGAAAGAAGCCATTTACAAAAAATCACATATTATATGATTCCATTTATATGAAATGTCCAAAATAGGACAGTTTGCAGTGACAGAAAGTAGATTACTGATTGCTTAGTGATTTGGGGTTGAAGGGTAAAGGGAGTGATAGATAACTAATGAGTATAGTTTTTTGTTTTTTAAAGCAATGAAAGTGTCCTAAAAGTGACTGGTATTGGGTGCATGTATTTATGTATAATCCAAGAAACTTTAAATAGGTGAATTTTATGGCATGTAAATTTCATCTCAATGAAGCTGTTCAAAAGTAAAGCTTTGAAACTATGGTATTCAAAGAAACAATACCAATGATTTGGAATATTCTAATATTTCACCCAACTTTTCAGAAAATATTTTGTCTTTCCAAATCACTTGAACTTTTTAATCATCTCAGCCCTGCAGGATATTAGCAAAGATTTTTCTCTAATGTTTGTGTCTGAGAAAACAGACACAGAACACACAGGTGTTACTATAACAAATATGTCTTGAAGGCATATTTTCATACTTGACTCTATATTAAGTTTCTACTGAATTATACAGATCTTATATTCATCTCTCTGTTAATATGGGAATAGGAGCCGGTCTGTCTTAGATATAGTCTAAGAGATAAATCTTAGTCTTTTTAGCTCCCAAATTGTAGGGATCTTTGACCAATAAAACTGCTAAATGAAGAATATATGTGAGTAAACCCATTATTTTACATAGCCATGACATGGCTATCAAAAATGATAGAGGTTTGGGCCCTGGCTGGCATAGCTCAGTGGATTGAGCGTGGGCTGCGAACCAAAGCATCGCAGGTTCGATTCCCAGTCAGGGCACATGCCTGGGTTGCAGGCCACAGCCCCCAGCAACCGCACATTGATGTTTCTCTCTCTCTCACTTTCTCCCTCCCTTCCCTCTCTAAAAATAAATAAATAAAATCTTTAAAAAAAAAAAAAAAAGAATGATAGAGGTTTGGGGGTTGTGGGAGAGGGTCGTTTCCTTGGTGGGGGTGGGGGTAACATAGCTGTGTATGTGCTTCCAACTCATCTCTATTGCAGTGCTTAGGACAGTGTATGGTTAGTTAATTACGTGTTTGTTTTTCTTCGATTGCGAGTTCCTTGAGGGTGAGGGCCAAGCTTGTCTTATTCAGCTTTGTGTTCTTGTACCTGTAGCCTTCTAGTTTTTAGGAAGCACTCCATAAATATTAACAGACTGATGAGAGAAATATGGGAAAATAGGGACAAAGTGGGGATAATGGAAAGTTAAAGGCTAGGTACTAGGAAGATTCACTTTAGAAATTTTGGTTACTGCTTATAAGCATCATAGACCCCTCAAAAGCTTTATATTTTACTTTTGCCAAGTTGATGTCAAATAAGTTTAAAAATGACTGTATTTCAGTTTTTTAATTGTATGTAAATGTGGATTTTTTTTCAGTTTAACATTGTATTTTACTTGCTTGTCTGTGTATAGTACACCAAAATGAAATAATGAAACTTTTCATTTTGACAGCTTGAAATAACTGTGAATGTCCCAGATATAGGATTCATAACTGTTGATGAACATCAGCTCTCAAATGTAGATGTGACCACTCAGGAAATGGAACAAGAAGAAAATTTGAATGTATTATCAGTCGTAAGCATCCATTTTAATATGTTTTGTTTTTAATTCTTTGCTTACTTTCAAAAGCTTGGAAGTTAATTTTGAATACTTTAGGTTTACAAGCAGTTCTTAGCTAATTTCTGTCATCTGAAGAGCTATAAGTGTGAATAACAGAAACTAGTGAATAAGCCATAGGTTTTATATTGGATTTGAAAAACAGTAATCTTTGTGTGTGTGTGTGTGGATAGAGCTCTTAATATCCTTATAGACTTGTGTTGCATTAAATCTATGCCAAATGTAAGTTATTTGGACTATATTTTATTGTATTTTGCTTGGCATTCTTCCTTATTTGGTTAGTTTTTATCTTATTTTTGCAAACAAAGACTTGGAATTACAACTTTTTAAAAACAACTTTATTAAGATATAATAAATTCACACACTGTACAGTTCATCCATTTAAAGTGTACAATTCAATGGTTTTTAGTATACAGATATGTGCAAACATCATCGTAGTTAATTTTAGGACATTTTCATCACTTCAAAAAGAAGCCCCATACCCAGTAGCAGTTGCTCTCCACTTCCTCCCACCCTTCCCCATGCCTAGCCAAGCAGCTTGTCTGTATAGATTTGTCTATTCTGGACATTTCATATAGATGGACTGTTGTGTCTGGCTTCTTTTACTGAGCATAACGTTTTCAAGTTTCATCATTGTAGCATGAATCAGTACTTCATTCATTTTTGTGGTCAAATAATATTACATGTAAATATACCATGTTTTTGTTTATTCATTTGTTTATGGACATTTAGATTGTTTCCATCTTTTGGCTATTATAAATAATCTGCTATAAACATTTGTGTACAGGTTTCTGTATGGACATATATTTTCATTTCTCTTGGGTATAGTCCTGGATTCCCATAATTGCTGTATTTTATGATGGCTCTGATTAATCATTTGAGGAATTAGGAAACTGTTATCCAAAGCAGCTGTACCATTATACATTCCCACCAGCAGTGTATGAGGGTCCCAGTTTCTTCACATCTTTGTCATCATTTTTTATTTGACTTTCCGGATCAAACAACCTAGTGGATATACAATGGCAACTCATTATGATTTTTTTTTAAATTAAAAACATTTTTTAAAAGATTTTATTTTTTTATTTTTAGAGAGGGAAGGGAGGGAGAAAGAGAGAGAAACATCAATGTGCGGTTGCTGGGGGCCGTGGCCTGCAACCCAGGCATGTGCCCTGACTGGGAATCGAACCTGTGATGCTTTGGTTCGCAGCTCGCGTTCAATCCACTGAGCTGTGCCAGCCAGGGCACCTCATTATGATTTTGATTTGCATTCCCCAGTGATAAATGAGATTCAGTGTCTTCTATACTTATTGGCCACTTTTAAATCTTTGGAGAAATGTCTATTCAGAGCCTTCGCCCATTTTTAAAAGTTTTGGTCTATTTGTGTATTTATTATTGAGTTGTAAGAATTCTTTTATACAGTAGTATCCTCTTATTCACTGGGTATATATTTTTTTCTATACATACATATGTATGATAAAGTTTGATTTATAAACTAGGCACAGTAACAGATGAACAATAATAATAAACTGGGACAATTATGACAATATACTATAAAAAAAGTTATGTGGCTTTTCAAAAGAGCCGTTGAACTGTATGTGCAATATGGATATGCTGGACAAAATCCCCATCTGGGGCAGGCCAGGGGAGGGCGGCTTGAGATTTCTTCATGCTACTCAGAACGGTGTACAGTTTAAAACTTACACATTGTTTATTTCTGGAATTTCTTATTTAATATTTTTGAACCATGGTTGACCACAGGTAACTGAAACCATGGAAAGTGAGACTGTGGGTGAGGGGGGACTGAGGTGTTCTGGATACAAGTCCCTTATCAGATACATGATTTGTGAATATTTTCTTCCATTCTGTGGGTTATCTTCATTTTCTTGATGATTCCTTTTAAAACACAAAAGTTTTTAATTTTGGAGAAGTCCAGTGTATCTGTTTTTTTCTTTTTTTGTTCATGTATCCAAGAATCTTTTGCCAAAGCCAAGGTCCTGATGGCTTATTCCTGTGTTTTTTTAGAAATTTTATTTATTTAATTTTGGAGAGAGGGGAAGGAAGGGAGAAAAAGAGGGAGGGAAACCTCAGTCAGTTGTCTCTTGCACGTTTTCAAACTGGGACCTGGCCCTCAATCCAGCCATATGCCCTGACTGGGAATTGAACCTGAAGCCTTTTGCTTTGCGGGATGTCACCCAACTGAGCCACACCTGTCAGGGCTGATTTACTCCTATTTTTTTTTCTAAAAGTTTTACAGTTTTAACTATAGTTTTACATTTTAGTCCTTAATCCATTTTGAGTAAATTTTTGTATGTTGTAAGGTTAGAGTCCTACTTCAGTTTTTTGCATGTAACTGTCTAGTTGTCTGTTGTACCTTTTATTCTTTTTCCATTGAATGGTCTTGCATTTTTGTCTAAAATCAGTTGGTTGGCCCTGGCTGGTATGGCTCAGTGGATTGAGTGCTGGCCAGCGAACCAAAGTGTCGCTGTTTCATTACCCAGTCAGGGCACATGCCTGGGTTGTGGGCCAGGTCCCCAGTAGGGGACACATGAGAGACAACCACACATTGATGTTTCTTTCTCTCTCTTCCTCCCTCCCTAAACCTCTCTTGAATAATAAATATATATAATCTTTAAAAAATAAAATAAAATCAATTGGTTGTAGATGTATCAATTTATTTCTTGACTCAGTTCTGTTCCATTGATTTATGTGTCTGTCTTTGTGCAGGTGATACTCTATTGATCACTGTTACTTTGTAGTAAGTTTTAGAATTGGGATGTGTAAGGATTATTTTATTCTTTTTTTCAAGATTGTTTTGGCTATTGTGGGTCCCTTTCTATTCCATAGGAATTTTTTTTTAAAGATTTTATTTATTTTTAGAGAGGGAAGGGAGGGAGGGAGAGAGAGAGAGGGAGAAACATCAATGTGTGGTTGCTGGGGGACATGGCCTGCAACCTAGGCATGTGCCCTGACTGGGAATCGAACCTGTGATGCCTGGTTTGCAGCCTGCGCTCAATCCACTGAGCTACACCCGCCAGGGCTATTCCATAGGAATTTTAAAATTGTCAATTTCCACAAAAACATTAGCTGGGATTCTGGTTGGGATTGCCTGAACCTGTGAATCAGGTTTTTTTTGGGTTGGGGGGAGGGCATTGCCATCTTAACAGTGTTGAGTCTTTTAATCCAGGAACATGGGGTATTTTCCCATTTATTCTGATCTTCAATTTTTTTTAAAATATTTTATTTTATTTTTTTTAAAGATTTTATTTATTTATTTTTAGAGAGAGGGGAAGGGAGGGGGAAAGAGAGAGAGAAACATCAGTGTGTGGTTGCCTCTCACCTGGTCCCCACTGGGGACCTGGCCCACAACCCAGGCATGTGTCCTGACTGGGAATTGAACTGGTGACCCTTTGGTTTGCAGCCCGTGCTCAGTCCACTGAGCTACACCAGCCAGGGCTGATCTTCGATTTTTTAAGGCGTTTATAGTTTATAGAGTATAAGCTTTGTCCTTCCTTTACTACATCTATTTTCAAGTATATTTTTATTTTTCATGCTGTTGTAAATGAAATTTTCCTAATTTCATTGTTGGGTTGTTTATTGCAAGTGTATAGAAATACAATTGATTTTCATATATTGGTCTTGTATCCTGCAAATTTGCCAGCTTTGTTATTATCTCTAATAGTTTTTAGTGGATTCCTGAGGATTTCCTACATACAAGATCATGGTGTGTGTGAATAGAGATAGCTTTATTTCTGCCTTTCTGCATTAGCTTCCCAGGGCTGCTATAACACAAGTACTGTGAACTGAGCAGCTTAGCAGAAACTTCACTGTTTTGGGGGGTGGAATTCCGACCTCCAGGTGCTGTTAGTGATGGGTCCTTCTGGGGGCTCTGAGGGAGAAACCATCCCAGGCCTTTCTCTTACCTTCAGGTAGTCCTTGTCATTGCTTGGCTCGTGACAGCACAGTTCCAGCCTTTGCCTCCAGTTCCATGGCTTTCTGTCTCTATGTGTGTCCATGTTTCTTCTCCTCTTGTAAGGACACCAGTCACATTGGATTAGGGCCAATCTTAATCCTGTATAACCTCATTTTAACTTGGTTGCATCTGCAAAAACCCTATTTCCTAATAAGATCATGTTCACAATACTGAGGGTTAGGACTTCAACATATCTTTCTGGGGGACACAGTTTGATTTACATTACTTTGCCATTTCGATGTCCTTTATTTCTTTTGCTTGCCTAATTGCCCTGGTTAGAACCTCCAGTACAATGCTGACTACAAGTGGCAAGAGTGGACATTCTTGTCTCATCCTGGTCTTAGGGGAGAGCATTTAGTCTTTTACCATTCAGTTGATGTTAGCTATGTTTTTTGTTGTAGATCCCCTTTAACAAATTGAAGAAGTTCTGTTCTAGCTTGTGTGAATATTTTATCATGAAAGGGTGTTGGGGTTTATGCTATGCTTTTTCTGCATCTATCGAGATGACCATGTGACTTTTGCTTTTTATTGTATTGATATCTTGTATTGATTAAATTTTGGATGTTAGCAAGTTGCTTCTATGGGATAAATCCTACTTGGTCATAATGTGTAATTTTTATACCTTGCTGGATTCAGTTTGCTAGTAATTTATTGAGGATTTTTGTGTCCATATTCATAGTGGATATTGGTCTATTTCTGTTATGAATCTGACACCTGATGACTGTCAGAAGCTGAAGTCCTGCTCCTCTTAGGAAGAAAGCCCTCTCTCTGGCACCTGCGGGGAGAAGGGGCCTGTTTTCTTGGCTGCAGCGTTTTGAGGTGGAGCCGCTGCCTTGCTGAGCTGGGAGGAATGAGGGAGAGAACAGTCTTTGTTCAAATACCACAGACTTTTGCCTTTGTTACCAAATTTTCATCAGTTTTCCTGAGTGGATGTTTTCTTATCTTGTGCCCTCAGGACCATTTCCAGAGGCTTTAATGGCCATTTTTGAATAAACTTCACCAGTGTCAGTGGGGAGAGGAGCAGCAGAGCTCCTCATGCTGTCATGCTGGACATTAGACCTGTAGCTTCTTAATTTGTTAAAAATCATTTTAAGTTTTAAGCCACTTAGTAGTGTAAAAAATTGCATTATTCTTCAGAACTTGGTTTCCATTGAGTGAAAACTAATGGCAGCTGTGACTGAAGGTGAAGGGTTATGAAAGTGAAGAAGTAAAGGAAGAATGGTAGATGTGCGCTGCAATATAATGAGTTAAAATTTGCATATAACATAAGGCTAAGGTAAAATAAGGAGCAAGAGACAAAAGTACGTGGCTTTTACATTGTTTCTGCTTTTGTTTATGAAAGTTTATGAATAACTATAATTAAGGGGACTGATTATAAATGATAATCAGTTTTCATTCCATTGTAATCAAAAGCACAGAAAGATCTGAACAACATAGTGCTTTTTGAGATACAGAACATGTATTTGGGAAAATGCATAAGATATTACTCTTCCTCTTTTAGGAAATGACCACAGGTGACCATACCCAAGATGCAACAGGTAACTGTTAATAGGAAACTGTTAAAAACTGCTTGGTTAATACTAGCATGGTGATTTAGTAGTAGTGGCAGTTCGAAAATGAGTCATTTTGTTGGAGAGTTGAAGGAAAAGGTTCAGTTTTTGAATGTGTTATCTCTAGAAGAAACGTAGATTTTTGGAATGTTACACTTTAGAAAATGAGTTAAATGTTTAATAAAGAAGTATTTATTTCCTCTAACCTGCATAGATTCCTTTTTTGAAGATATTAAGTTGCTTAATGGGTGGGAGGCATTTTCAGTGGGTTGAAGGCAACAGTTGATTTCTTTATTTGCAGCATATAAGCTGAATAAAACATTACCCTAGTAAAGGATTAGTGGTACAGAGGATATTGAAACATGTTACCAGAGGATAAACACCTGCATTTAAAAACTAAGTAAACAAACTTAAATTTCCAGATTCATTCTTCTGTTTTAATGTTGGTATATTCTCTCACAAGATACCAACAACGATGGAAGCGCTGAAGCTGCCATAACTTTACTTACAATGGGCGACCTAGTGTTGCAGTCAGAGATCAGTACAGAACAGAGTGATGGTAAGAATGGAAGATAAGTCCTCAAAAAAAGAAACTTTAAAATCGTTTTTAAGAAATGTATACCCACATTCGAGTAATAAGTGAATACCTACCTGCCTCTTACATTTGAAGTTGGCACCACTTTGACTTTTCCCAGAAAAGGTAATATGTATGCATTGACCCACCTAACTGCCCTTTTGAATGTAGTGGCTACCATTTCCAGATAGTGCACTTGGTTTATTAAGAACGTTTTATATTTATGGAATAGTTACCTTTGTCATCATAAACGTCATTGGTTAACTGAGCTCACTGATCACTGATACACGTTTCTTTAGCAAAGGAGCTGCCTCTTTGGATAGTTTCACAATTACATGACAATCAAATACAGTATGAAGGGGCTGTAGTCATCACTGAGATCATTCAGTTTAAAATGTCCTGTTGCTTTGCACCAAGCCAAAAGATATGTCAACCTAGAATTTTAATATTTCAGGCTGACCTTACAGAGAAGCAGTGGTCTTGAGTATCTAAGTATTTTCTACTATAGTACATTAAGTTACATATAATTATGTTAATTATATTCTTGTTAATTATTTTGACTGGTGATGAGTAGCCTGCCATTTATTTAGGTGTAAAACTTTTATTTTTTATTTAAAAATACCTTTTAAATCCTCAACCGAGGATATATTTATTGATTTTAGAGAGAGGAAATGGAGGTGGCGGGGAGAGAGAGAGAAAGAGAAAGAAACATCAGTGGGAAAGAGAAATGTTGTTTGGTGTCCTCTTGTACGTGCCCTGACTGGGGGCCAAACCCGCAACAATGTTTTGGTGTACGGGATGACACTCTAACTAGCTGAGCCACTCAGCTAGGGCAGGTGTTAGACTTTCAGGCCTGTAACTATATATTTATCAGGAAACTCTGATTTGTGTTCCCTGTAGGGCTTCTTTCTTAATGGCAGAGTATTGCATTGGAGCATGTCACAGATCTCTAGAACATGAACATAAAATACAGGTTTTAAAATACTGTAAACAAAGGCGAGCCTGTCTTGAAATTGAAATTCATTAGAGGTTATGTAGTTACTGAAACTAACAAAAATACTCATTTTTACTTATACTCACACAAAAATTTCAGTCTATAAGAATTATTAAACTTAGGTCAAAACTCGGGCAAAAAGAGCAAACTTTAAAAATATGGAATTTTGCAGTTGCTGAATGTTGAAGGATTTATTTTATTTCAACATCTATTTGCATTTTCTTTTCTTTTTTATTTTGCAGTAGGAACATGTGTACTACGTGGTGTTCATTCAAAGGATAAAAGCCATATTCCTTTTAGCCCTGATCATGTCAGTCATGACATTGTTCATGAATCTCAGGAGCTTTCTTTACCTGTCAATAGTGTACCTCCTCCACCATTAGAAGGAAACGAGATTGTACTGGAGGAACAAAGTACTAAAGAAGAAACTGGTCTAATGGAGACAGTAAAGGAAAACGCTGTATCAACCAGGTTTATTTTGCTTTATTAAAATTATCGTTCCCTTTGAGTTTTCCTAAAAAATATAGTACTCAATTAATAAGTGTATTTAAACCAACCATCAAGTTGATTAATGGCTTTCAGTAATACTTGTATAAATGTAAAGTAGGCAATGCTAATTTCTTACCCTTTCAAGTACCGATTGATTTTGATTTTAGTTTAATGTTTTGCATATTAAAATTACTGCAATATGTGTGTCTCTGAAGCTTTAATGAAGTAGTTTTATGTAATAGTCTCTGTTTTACAAACATGGTCCAGATTCTTTTCCCTTCTCTCAAGACATTCAGTAAAGTCAGCACCATGTAGTTTTAACATTGAGAAGTGAAGCAGAGACCATGTGGCCCCTTTGAAGGTGGCACACAACTGTTTCAGTGCTAGTCAGAATGTGTCCCTGAGAGAGAGTCCTTACATGGGTGACAAATCCCTCTCTCCCTTCTTCTTCTAGGAATGCAACTTCTGAAGTGACCAATAATTTGAGAATGAGAAGTAGATTTGCCAAGCCTAAGCCCAATCTTAAAAAGGTTTTAGGGACCAGCAGATTTGGTGCTCATCAGGAAGTTCCCAGTTTGTTTGTAACCAAAGGAGAAGTGGAAATTCAAAGAGGTAAATTTCATCGTTTTCTTGCAAGTTACAAAATTACTTTGGCATAAGAAATTACATTAACATTTCAAGTGGAATATTCAGTTAAACTTATTTTAACTTATAATTGATTTCATACATGCAAAACGTAGAATGAGCCATAAAATAAATACCCATAAATCCACTAATTGGTTTCAGTAATTATTACCATTTTGCTGTATTTATTTGATCAAACTTTCTTTTCATATATATTTTTTTCTGTGTGTGTATACATGAATACTCAAGCACACATTTCTCAGAAAGGTATGCATGAACGTGGCAAGGGACAGTGCCCAAAAGGTATACAATTTTAGAAACTCTCTCTTCCTTTGGTTCCCAGCCCTCTAATCTCACATTTAGTGGTAGACTACTCTTAACAGTTATTATTGTAGACTTCTAGAAATGTTTTATGTACATAAGCATTTAATGAGGGATGGTATATGTATGTACACCCATACATCTGTGTGTATATTCCTGTCAGAAAGAATAAAAATATATGCTAACTGTATACTATTTAGCACTTTTTAAAATAACAGTTTTATTGAGATAATTCATGTACCATATAATTCACCCATTTAAAATGTACAAGTTAGTGGTGTTTGCTATGACCACCAAAATTGTATTAAACTTTGTGTGCTATGTGTAGAAGATTTGGGTAGTTAGCATCTTTTCTCTGTTTTGGGATTCCTGATTTCTGGGATTTCTCTTTCAACCAGCAATGCCTATGGTTCAGTTAGTTAATTTAGTTAGCTCTCTAATTATGCAGACTCAAGTTACCTTTTCTATATTATAGCAGTCATTTTTTCTCCTTTGTGACATTATTCTTTGTAGAACAGCTCCCCCAGCTGCACCCCAGTACTTTTCCCAAGGTGGAACTAGTCAGACCTTATGTATATCCACCTCTAAACCTCTTTTGTTTGTGGGTTTAATTATACTGCTATTACCATAAAGTAGAGATACAGTTATTGTTCTGACCAGGAGTGAAATATGTGCAGTGCAGGACTCATTAATCATCTATTTTACTGTTCAGAAATCTCATTAGCCAGGACTACCCTTCTACCATGTGAATAAACTTGCTTTTTGGATTAAGAGATGTTTGGAAGAGCCACTATATAGTGGTCTGTCTTTAAAGGGTGAATATGTTTCTGATATGGAGATTTTAGCTGTACTATTTTGGACTATATCTTAAATGTTTTTTATTTAAGAAATGGAAAAAAGTGTTTCTAAAGCAACAGGATTAGAAGATAAAAACCTTGAATCATTCTCAACAGAAGAGAGTAAGGAGCAGAGCCCATTGTCACCTGTACATCGTATTGAAGAGACCAGGATTTTGCAGGAAGCAAGCATAGCTGAAAGGTAAAAGGGGAAAGATTATGGGATTTGGTTTCTAGTCTGTTTCAACTATAACCATAACTGTTGCTTTAAGGATTTGATTTAAAAAGAAAACAATGGGGTTCTGTTGCATTAAATATAACATTCAAGTTTAAAAAACATTAAATTAGGTAAATTTGACATACCCAGCCTGTAAACATTCTGTGGTTGTCTGTTTGATTTCAAATTCATACTGAAACTCTAATACATACCAGTTTCTCTTTCAGAAAGGAAGATCAAGAACAGGGATCTCAGGAAGTTGAGATGTTGTCATTTGCTCCGATTGTTTCCTCTGAGACAAGCTCCCACACACTTGGTTTGGGTAGGGGTCTTGGCGAGAGTTCTGTTGGAGAGCCCCTGAGAAAGGACTCAGATGGAGATCATGTGCTTACACTTTGTGTGCCAGAGGTAAAAGAATGAAATGCTAGGTATTTGTTCCTCATAAATCTAATTAAGGCATGGTGTAAACACAATAAACTTCACACTCTTTAGTGTGCAATTCTATAAGTGTTGATAACCACACACAGTCATATGACCAATACATGAACAGTTTCATCACCCCCAAATTCTCCAGTGCCCTTTTTTAGTCACCTCCCTCTTGCCACCCGCAGCCCCTGGCAACCACTGGTATGTTTTGCCTTCACAAGAATGTTCTGTGATAAAATTTTTAGTGTGTTTTACTCTCTGGAGCGTAGAGATAAACTGACCAATACCTAGCTTTGTTATAAAAGTATTGGTTTTTAAAAAAATTGGCTAGGTATTGGCTAGTTTACTTCTTAGCCCCTGGATTTGAGAAGTTACAGAAGAAGCAGAGCAAGCATTTATTGAGATGTTATTACTGCATGTGCAACACTGTGTGAGATATGGGGGTACAGAGTTGTGGGAAACCAATGAATCAGCTAATAAACTCAGTCTAATAGGTGCTATGAAAGGGACTTGCACAGGACTGTAGGAGTGAGTGGTCCTCAGTGAAATCCAGTGAAATCAGTGTCTGGGAGAAGTAGGCCCCAGACTTTAGCATTTGTATTTCAAGTTCCCCAGGTTATTCTGATGTGCAGGCAGGCCCGAGAGAATTCTTGATCTGGAAGAACAAGGATGAATTTTATCAGCTAAAGGGAGAGGAACGTCCATAAAGAACAAATGTGGAACAACATGACATTCAGGGACTACAAGCAGTTGTGAGGAACATGAAGGAGAACGTGGTCAGAGGTGAAGTTAGATCGCTGCTTGAGGGACAGATCAGAAAAGGAATTTTTATGAATTGCTGAGGGGTTTGGACTACATTCACAGTTAACGGGGTTTTCCCACTCTCCACCTTTTTAAATTTTGAAATAATTTCAAACTTGGCGAAAAGTTTCAAGAATCTTACATAGAACTTATAAACCCTTTACTGGGATTTATTCATTGTTAACATTTTTCCTCATTTGTTCTCTCTCTTGTCTATCTGTGTTGCTCTCCATCTCTATATTAGATACTTTTAGAAAACTGAACCATTTGAAAGTCAAGTTGTAGACATGAGCCTTCACCCACAAACGCTCTAGCTTGTATCTGATAAGAACAAGGACATTCTCATAGAGACAAATGGCAATAGTGTTGTCACACTCAATGTTAACATACTATCTAACATCGACTTAATTATGTGTAATATACAGTTCCAGTCAAGGTTTTTACATGGCATTGAAGTTGTCATTTCTTCTTACTTTCTATTAATCTAGAGTAGTTTCCTTGCCCTTTTCCCTCTTTTGTTAACCCGACACTTTAAAAGAGTCCAGGCTAGTTTACATTCTGGATATTTTAAATGTTTCCTCGTTATTAGATTCAGGTAAACATTTTTATTTCTATTTTTTGGCAAGATTACTACATACAAGATACTGTTTCTTCCTTTTGCATCATGTTGGAAGGCACAAAGTATCAGTTTGTTCTGTTATTGGTGATGCTGATTGATCACTTGGCTAAAATGGTGCCTGCCAGATTTCTGCATTTCAGTAGCATCTTTTCTAATTATTAATAATTTGTCAGATGAACCCAGCAGTCTTGTGTCTGGTAGTTTTAGTGTACATTGATGATTCTTGCCAGAGTCAGTTGTTGTGGGTTGCAAAATGAAAGCTCTAAGACAGCAGACCCCAACCTTTTTGTCACCAGGGACTGGTTTTGTGGAAGGCAATTTTTCCACAGTGGGTGGGGGTGATGGTTTTGGGATGATTCACGTGCATCCCATTCAAGCTCACCTCCTGCTGTGTGGCCTGGTTCTAACAGGCCTAAACTGGTGCCAGTCTGCAGCCTGGAGGGTGAGGACCTCTGCTTTAAGATATCAAACACTAGAGAATTATAATCAGAATTGTATTTTAGAGGAAACAGTGTTTGCAGTTTTGTGAAAAACCCATGGGAGGGAGCCATGCTGGAGGCAAGGAGACCAGTTGGCCTTCATTAGATGTTACCTACTAATAGTACCATGGCTGCTGTGAGGAGGGTGCAGAGAGGTTGAGGGGTTTGGAACTCCCTTCATAGACTACACATACTGAGCAATTTAGTGAATTCCTTTGTGTGTGTGTGTGTGTGTTATGTATATGTTTATTTAAAGTAATCAAACGTTTATTGGTACAACTAAAAGTTTCAAAAACACTTGAAGAATTACACATGGTTAGATAAGTTGTTGAGTTTTGAAACAACTGTTGCCTGTATGAAATTGTTAGGAAAACTTTCTAAAACTGAGATTTGATCAGCTTCACTCTTTCATTTGAATTTTTATGGCAGTGTACACCAACTAGTATTCCAGAAGACCAACAAGAGAATGCAACCAATCCTCAAGATTTAACAGGTATGATAATCTTCTTTAATAAAGTATCATAAAACTAACAGTGTGGTTTTTATGTCCCCTCTCCATACTTGACCTTAAATTTAAAAAAAAAACAACTTGAAGTACTTTGTGTATAACCTTTGTTGCTCAAAATTATAAATCTCCATAGTGAATCATCTTTATCCTTTATAAAATTACTTTTTTTAGTGTAATTGAGGTTTTATTCTTGGTGATAAGTTTTGAGACTTTTTACAAAGGAAATTAATGATTTTCTGTTCTTTCATGGTTCAGCTTTTCATTATTAACTTTTAAACTTTGATAGTGAATCTAGTTGGTAATGTACATCATGATGGTGAGGATGAACAAGCATTCATTTTAACTCTGGTGGAAATTCCAACCAACACAATAGAAGACTTTACTGACACCGCTGCACAGTTAATGCCAAACCCTTTACTGCCAGCGCCCATATTGGTCAAATCAGTGACTTCAGAGGAAAAGGGGGACATGAGGTAATGAATGAGCTAAACTGTTTTTGCTAGGAGGAAAGGTGCTTTATGGGTCAAATAGTAGTGATTGGAAACGGCATAATTTGTAATTATCCTAGATATCTTGTTTAGTAATTTTGTGGTAAATAAGAGAAGAAATCATTTATTTTTTTATCTGGTGAAGATGTCATTTAAATGTATAATAAAATCTTCTGTATGAAACTTGTTTTGTATTTTATGTGTTTTGAAAGCTAAAAAATTTAGCAGTCTGAATCATAGAATGGCATCTATTAAAGGTATGGTTACTTTGTAAACATATGTTTATATTTTAAATTCTGAAATGAATATACATTCACCAAAAGTTGTAAAAATAGGAAAGAGGTGAGATTTCTGTATATTTTTGATACTCATTTTAGTTCTTAAGTTGTATGTTAACTGTCATAGATAAGATGCTTAATTGTCTTTTAAGTAACACTAGAAATTGAAGCCTTTTAAATTAGGAAGAGACATTTTAGATTAAAATTTAACTTTACAGACAAGGCATACATTTTTTATACCTCCGATTTAATTTAATATTATGGAATTTAAGTTCAAACCTTTAAGTATTAGTGGAGCTCAAAACTTAACATTTTTATGGTCATGGCATGTATATATTAGTTACTTTGGAGTGTTTTTGGCAGGTTTCATTGGAATAGCTAGCTCAGCCTTTAACCTCATTAAGTAACTTCTAATTCACTGATTTAATATGTATGTATTTTCTGTGCAGTATGAGTTTTCCAGTAACTTCAGTTGGTCAGGATGCCATGTGTTTATCTAATTCTGGAAGTGATGATTCTGAACAGCCTCCTGCTAATTTGGATTTTATATCTAGGAAGAGATTTCACTGTAGGCTTGATGAAAGTGATCATGTTCCTCCTGCCAAAAAATGTTCACTCCCTTCAAGAGACAATTGTCAAAAATATATCTCTAAGGTAAGAAAGTCTTTAAGTAGGATGGCCATATTACAGCAGATCTATTTCTGTTTTTTTCCTTTAGATTCTTTATATAAAAATAGTTCTAATACTTTTTGCCATAAATAATTAGGGAAAACTGGTTTTGTATTTCTACTTTCAAACTGTTCTACATAAAAATTGATTGATAAAAGGCCGAAAACTATATTTGAACAACAATTAAAAAATAATTTTTTTAAATTGATTGACATTAATCAGAAACTCCGTTACCAGCTCTGTATCAGCTAAAAAGAAGGCCGAAAGCATCATCTAGATCCGGATCTTGGTTATATTAATTAATAGCTATGGGACATTAAGCAAGATACTTCACCTCTCTGGTTGAGCTTTGCTATTGTGTAAAATGATGATAGTAATTATACCACTACTGTTATCATAATGCTTAAATCTTCATGGTGCTATTAGGAATGAAACCAGAACCTCTAAGGCCCTCTATTTGTCTGACTCATTTCTGCCTCCAGTCTTGTCTTGTGCCAATCTCTGCCTCACTCTATAAACATATTAGCCATCTTTTAGTTTCTCAAAAGCATAATACTCCTTCATGTCCCAGGGCACTTCTTTTGATGTTTCTTTTTGTGAAACATTCCCTTGTAAAATATACAAACTTCTTTAGCTCAATTGTCATTACCTTAGGGAAGTTTGATAACACTGTGCAAAGTCCAGTCAGCATCCACTGTGCTGAATGTTTCTTAGCAACCTCTGGTTTTTGTTCTCTGGAACTCATCATAATGTACTACATTATGTAACTGCACTACAGAAACATTAATTTACAATCTGTATTCTCAAAGGGACGGGGGAAGACCAATAATCTTTAGATGATGGCAGACAACAGGCAGTGCATCTTTGTATACCTGGTAGGAGAAAAATGGTCTCCTGGGATGGTTTTAGTTTCTCTTACTGTGAGCATTTTTTTCATATTTTTTTCTTTTCATATTCTTAAGAGCATTTGTTACTTTCTTTTCTGTTAACTCACTCTGTATATTCCTTACCCATTTTTTAATTGGGTTGTTGATCTTTTTCTTTTTTAAAAAATATATTTTATTGATTATGCTATTACATTTGTCTCATTTTCCCCCTTCATTCCCTTCCACCCTGCCCACCCCCTCCCACCCACATTCCCCCCCTTTAGTTCATGTCCATGTATCATAAGTTCTTTAGCTTCTGCATTTCCCATACTATTCTTGCCCTCCCCCTGTTTTCTACCTACTGTCTATGCTACTTATTCTCTGTACCTTTTCCCTCTCTCTCCTCCTCCCACTCCCCTGTTTCTAACCCTCCATGTGATCTCCATTTCTGTGGTTCTGTTCCTGTTCTATTTGTTTGCTTAGTTTGCTTTTGTTTTAGGTGTGGTTGTTAATAACTGAGTTTGATGTCTTTTCTTACTGTTCATATTTTTTATTTTTTTCTTAGGTAAGTCCCTTTAACACTTCATAAAATAAGGGCTTGATGATGATGAATTCCTTTAACTTGACCTTATCTGAGAAGCACTTTATCTGCCCTTCCATTCTAAATGAAAGCTTAGCTGGATAGAGCAATCTTGAATGTAGGTCCTTGCCTTTCATGACTTGGAATACTTCTTTCCAGCCTTTTCTTGCCCACAAGGTCTCTTTTGAGAAACCAGCTGACATTCTAATGGGAACTCTTTTGTAGGTGACTGTCCCCTTATCTCTTGCTGCTTCTAGAATTCTCTCCTTCATTTTTACCTTGGGTAATGTAATTATGATGCGCCTTGGTGTATTCCTCCTTGGGTCCAACCTCTTTGGGACTCTCTGAGCTTCCTGGACTTCTATTTCCTTTGCCAGATTGGGGAAGTTCTCCTTTATTATTTGTTCAAATACATTTTCCACGTGTTGCTCTTCCTCTTCTCCTTCTGGTACTCCTATAATTCGGATGTTGAAATGTTTAAAGATGTCCTGGAGGTTCCTAAGCCTCTCCTCATTTTCTTTTTTTTTTAATTCTTGTTTCTTCATTCTGTTCTGTTTGGTTATTTCTTTCTTCCTTCTGGTCCACTCCACTGGTTTGAGTCCCAGTTCTTTTCCCATCACTATTGGTTCCCTGTGCATTTTTCTTTATTTCACTTATTGTAGCCTTCATTTGTTCATCTAATATGCGACCAAAATCAATTCTGCGAGCATCCTGATCACCAGTGCTTTGAACTGTGCATCTGATAGGTTGATTATCTCTTGGCTGCTTAAAAGTATTTGATGTGGGGCTTTGATTTGTTCTGTTTGAGCCATTTTTTTGGGGGGGGGGTCTGGTCGTGCATGTTACCTATGAGGGGTAGAGCCTTAGGTGTTCACCAGGGAGGGGCAACCCAGTGGCTGAGTTGTGACGTTGTATGTGGGGGTGGGGTCTGAGAGGGAACAATGGCACCTGCTCTGCTCTCTCTAGGATTTCAGTCCCCTCTGCTGCTTCCCACAAGCAGATTGGGCCCTTTTGGTGCTGGCTCCCGGGTGGGTGGGCTTGTGTACGTTCTAGGACCCTGTGGGTCTCCCCAAGTTATGCTCCTGAGAGGCTGGGAGATTCTCCCAGCACCTCAGCCCCCACAGTTGTTTTCAGTTGGTGCTTTTAGGCTTTGTTTCCCAGCGCTGGGGCCCTGGGTTGTGCGGTCTGTGTTGCTGCCCGTTTTGATCTGGTTTATCTGTGCACAAATGTCTGACTGTGGACAGCTGGGAGCGCCTCACTGGGTCTGTTCGTTGCCTCCCGCCCCCAGGGTCTGCCACCGGTCTGGCAGCTGCCCCTGCGCATCTGGGGTTCACCAACTGCCGCCTGCGCCCTGCGCTCCTGCGTCTGCCAGTCACCGCTTTTTCCTGTCAGGACCCCTCGACCCCTCTCCTTTGGCCTCTGACTCCACCTCTCCTTACCAGTCTGGATGAATGGTTGTCAGACTTCCATACAGTTCATTTCTCTCTGTTCTGGTTGTTTTTTTGTTTCTAAATTTTTGTTGTCCTAAGTTTTGGTTGTGTGAGGAGGCACAGTGTGTCTACCTATGCTTCCATCTTGGCCAGAAGTTGATCTTTTTCTTATAGATTGGAAGTAACTCTGTTAGTTTGTCTGTGGTATGAGTTGCAAATATTTTCCCAGTTGGTTAATTGTCATTTGACTCTTCTTTATGTGGTTTCTCAATGCAGACTTTTTTGGTTAACTTTAGTATGAACATTTTCAAACATTTATTTTATTTGAAAATTTTCATGACCTTATTTATTAAAATATAACATTATAGAATAGGCAAGAAACTGTAAGTGTGCAGCTCATTAAACTTTCACAGAGTAATTACACCCATGTAATCATCACCCAACTCAAGAAATAAAATATCTCCAGCACTGCAGAGGCTCTCTCATGCCCATCTAATCACTGTCCATCTCTCTCCTGTACATAACCGTTACGTGAACTTGTAATTCCATTGATTAGCTTTGCCTTTGGGGAAAACCATTTTCAGTTTCTGTACATTATTTATTTGGATAAATGAAGAAGGTAAGACTAAAACATATCTTCAGGAGTATTTTATATTCCTCTGTAAAGGGAACTTGTAATTTTATATCAGTTTCAATTCTTAGAACCTAAGTGGCAGCTTCTGGTTATAATATAAACTAACTTCCAAAGGTCGATGTTACTTTAACTCATGTACAAATAAATAGAAAATGTATTTAAGCTGGAATTACAGAGTGTCTTCTTTGAGGAAATGTGCAGATGAAAAGGGGTTTGGACTTTTAAATATTAGTCATGGAAATTGAAAGATGACCTAGATTTTGACTGCCTTCCTTTATGCATTAAATTTAGATTAAAATTTAGCTGCACAGATGATACTTATCATTTTCAAACATTTAAAGAGGTAGAAATGTATTCCTATATATTAGTCACCCAGTTTCAACAATTAGCATTCCATGCAGACATTCTGTTGTTTTATTTGGTTTTAAAAATATATTTAATGAAATGGAAAAAAGATCATAGAACATTACTATATGCAAAACTAAGTCTTTGGTTTTTAATATGCCCTTTAAAAATGATAGATGTACATTGATGAAAAGTATCATGTCTAGACTAATTATTTTTATTTTCTAAACCTTGTTTTCACATTTTAACAATAACATTGCTGATAAAAGTGACTTATAATTTTGAATTCTATAATGCGCAAATACTGCTTTCAGATAGACATATGAACATTTTTAGTTTTTGAACACAAATTGATCAAATTTATCAGTTTTTGTATGTAATGGCTCCTGGTGTTTATTATGTTATACATTGAAAATGTACCTTGAGATTTAATATAAATTCTTTTATTTGATTAACGTTATTGATTTGTTCAGAATTTATTTTGGTTATAGGAAGAGTGGAAACAACTTAATTTTCCCCAGATTCCTATGTAGTTGTTCCAGCACCATTTATTGAATAATTAATTTTTCTTCACTTATTTAAAATTCCACTTTTATCAGATACTAAATTACCGTTTGTATTTGGGTATAATCTTGAGCTTTTTTCCTTCTATATTGATTCACCTATTTGTTCTGGGGCCAGTATCACCCTGCCTTTTAAAAAAAATTCTAAAATTTCATTGATTTTGGGGGGAGGAAGGAAGGGGAGAGAGAAAGAGAAACATTAATTTGTTGTTTCACTTATTTATGCATTCATTTGGTTGCTTCTTGTATGTGCCCTGACTGGAGATCAAACGCACCAGCTTGGCGTATCATGATGATGGTTTAACCACTTTAGCCACCCATCCAGGGCCAGTATCACACTGTTTTAATTATTGTAGCTTTAAGTTCTTAAGTATCTAAAAGGGATAGTCTCCCCACCCCCTACCCGCTACAGCCCATACAAGTATTCTTCTCAAGTTTCTCCTAGTTGCTTACTTGTTCTAAAGTTCATATCAATTTTGGAATTAGCTTGTTCAGAACTTTAAAAAAAATCCTATTGGTACTTGTATTAAAATCATAATTACTTGACAAATTAACATAGGGAAAATTGATGACATAATTGTGGTATTGAATGTTCCCATCCAAAAACTTGGTATGTCTCAGTGATACTTGAAGCTCTTCTTCACATAAATCTGGTACATTTTTTACTAGGTTTTCCTGAGAATTTAATTTAATTTAATTGTTAAAATTTATTTTATATTTATTTATTTATTTAGCTATAATCATTGAGTTCTTGTCTACCTAGAGAGCTTACTGAATTCCCCTCATTGTGAGCAGTAATTTTTGTGTTGATTCTCTTCGGTTGTCTAAGTAAACAATCATATGCAAATATAACTTTAATTCTTCTCTTCTACTTTTTATACCTTTAATTCCTTTCTCTTTTCTATTATTATTGACTAATGTAACTCAGAAAATATCAGAAAATATTTTTGATATTAGACTTCTAAAAAAAATTCCTGATTTTAATGGAAATACTTACAGTGTTTAAGAAGTGGGAGGCTGCTGGCTTTTGGTTTGCCATAGTTGCATTTTAGGGTTTTAAGAAAATGTTTCTTGCCCTGGTTGGTATGGCTCAGTGTATTCATTGCTGGCCTGTGAACCAAAGGGTCACTGGTTTGATTCCCAGTCTGGGACACATGCCTGGGTTTCGGGCCAAGTCCCTGGTAGGGGATGCGTGAGAAGCAACCATACATTGATGTTTCTCTCCCTTTCTTTCTCCTCCCCTTCTCTTCTTTCTAAAAATAAGTAAATAATAAAAAAATAAAAAAGAAAGAAAATGTCTCTCTGTTCACCCTGACCTGTGTGGCTCAGTGGGTGGGGCATTATAATGAAAACCTTTATGTCGCTGGTTCAGTTGCCCAGTCAGGGCACATGCCTGGGTTGCCAGCCAGGTCCCAGGTTAGGGGCGTATGAGAGGCAACTAATCAGTGTTTCTCTTCCTGTCTTCCTCCCTTTCCCTTTCTGTAAATATAAATAAAATCTTTTTAAAAAGTCTGTTTACTGAATTTCAAGTTTATTTTAAAAAATGTTATTGGAGCCTTGGCTGGAGTGGCTCAGTGGATTGAGTGCGGGCTGCGAACCAAAGCATCGCAGGTTCGATTCCCAGTCAGGGCACATGCCTGGGTTGCAGGCCATGGCCCCCGGCAGCCACACATTGATGTTTCTCTCTCTCTCTTTCTCCCTCCCTTCCCTTTCTAAAAAAAAAAAAAAAAAATTTATTGGGCACTTCCTGCAAAAAGAAGCTATATCATTTTTTTTCATATCTGTTGAATTATATCAATAGATTTCATAATATTGAATCATCTTTGCATTCCTGAAACAGACTCCACTTGATTGTGATGTGTTATTGATCTTTTGATATACTGCTGAATTATGTGTAATATTTTATTCAATATTTTTGCACTGATGTGAAAAGGGTTAGTTGGTATCAATATTATGCTTGATTTATAAAAGGTATTTGGAATCTTTCCCTCTTTTATTGTGTTCTGGAACAATTTAAACAACAGTAAAAATGTCTTTTCAGTAAATATTTGGTAGAATTCCCAGAAGGCATGCCTGACTCTAGAGCTTTCTGGGAGATACATGTTTTCTTTACTTAAAAAAGAAAGATGGAAAGAAAATTTAATTTCATTTGATAAATGGATTTTTAATTTTTGTAAATTTTCTTAAAACAGGCATATTCAAAGGAATTAATAAATGTTTTTGAGGAAACAGGTGAGTGAAATAAATTTTATTGCAATTACATTTTCCTAAGAACCCCTGATTATTTTTGATGTATCTTGTTCAAATTTAGGATTAAGCAGAGTCTTGCTCACTTATTATTAGAAGTTTTTTTTCCTTGCTAAGATTTTTGATTTGTCACTTTGGTAGCCATAAAATTCTTTTTTCTTGTAATTAATAGAAAATTATGTATCTACAGGATTCCTGAAAAAGGGTGACAACTGCATTTTAGAAATTAGAAACCTGGGTATAAAGGAGTTTTCATAGGTCCTTAGCTGTATCTTTAGATTAGAAAGTGATTATTTGTTAGTACAAGAAATACTTGTGGAGAAATACTTTCTAGGTGAAAATATATTGGTATGCCTATTATGTATCTGAATGTAGAAGCTGTTACCTTAGCTTTTAACTAGTTATATTATTTTTAAGTGTCCAGGTAACTCCACTAATCTATAATTCAGCTTACTCTTACTAGGGCATGCTTATAATATAATATCATGGGTTTTTTTTCCCTTCAAATTTTGCAGTTCAATTGGGTGTATTAATTTTAATATGTGTTCTTACCATTTTTTTTTTTTAAGGGAAATCTTACAAGGGACAAGATATCTTTTCTACTTCAGAAAGCACACACATAACTCTGGAACCTCAGAAAGAGAAACTTGAACCAGCTTTTCAGAGTATAGGATCTAGACCGCTTGATAAAATAATGGATTCACATATAGAAAAGAATACACCTGAGTTACCTCAGGATAAGATGATTGTGTCTGATAAGGAAGAAAGAATTTGTACAGCTTCTAAGTCTGAACAAGTGGATGGCATCACACCATCTTCAAAAACCCCACTATCCAGGTATCATAAGAAAATCTTTGAAGTTTCTCATTCTCCATATCTCTCTCGGGATAAATATAACATATGTATTTTACTAAATCCAATATTAAGGATGGTGTTTTAGAAAATAACCCTCTGTTGGTAAAGGGAAGGAAATACAGCAATGTCAGACACTTTCATAAGACTGTTTGAGATAAATACGCATTCCATATAACAAGGGCTTAACTTTTAAGCGCCTAAACTTTGACTTTTTAGATAGAAAATCTTTCAAGTTTAGTGTTGTGTACTTTGTTTTCCAGATTTCCGTGGTTCTTTTGATCATTCTTTATTCTGTCATATGGTAGCTGCCAGTGCAGATGTACATGACCTGAGACATAGGGCTAACATCAGAAGTAGCTCTGGGTGTTGTTTTATCAAGGCCCCAGATTACGTGTCCATTTTTCTCTCTTGTGGATACCAGAGACGTAGACCACAGCTTTCTCCCTATGAGAGTGTTGAATTTAAGCCCAAAGCTAGCTTTTCATACATTATTTTCCTCATACTCTAGAAGCAAGCCTTCTGCATTATGGATAATTACTGACTTGTCAGCAGTGTTAAAATTATTAACACGGTGTTGGTGAGTTGAAGAGGGGAGGATATACACTAACCTCCATTAAAGAGAAGGTGGAAGGGAAGGACATGTGTAGCTTAAAAAGGCATATTTAATGAATCCATTATTTTCATAATGTAAACTACAGAAAGTAAAGCTCGGCAATATCCTTTCTGGTCTTAGAGATGGTATGGTGCTGAAGATAGAGTGAGGGAGATACCATGGAGTTTTAAAAATAGTTGAGGATGAGTATTTATGGTCTTAGAGTTGTGCTGAATATAGAATGAGGGAGGAGGCATCATGGGGTTTTGGGTTAAAATCAGTTGAGGGTCAGCAAATTTTTTGGTAAAGATAATGCAGTATATAATTTAGACTTTGTGGTCCATAGCCTTTGTTGCAGCTACTTAATCCTGCATTTGTAGTGCAAAAGCAGTGGTTTTTAAACAGATGAGCATGGATGTGTTCCAGTGAAACTTGTTTATAGAATGAGGTGGTGAACTGCATTTGGCCTGTGGGCAATAGTTTGCTGACCTCTGCTCCAGAGCCTTGCTTTTCAGTCTGGTCCTGGGACCAGCAGCATGGGCATCCCTTGACAATGTGTTAGAAATTCAGAACTCAGGCCCCACCTGCACTAACTAATTCAGTCAGAATTTTCATTTTAATAAGACCTCCAGATGATTTGTACTCACTTTAAAGCTTGAGAAGTACTTCTGTACAGTAAACATTGACCTTTGTCACAAACATATGTCAAGGCATAGTGGTCTCATTACTTAGTAGATGTGTGATACCACTAGTGTGGTATCATATATGCTGTTTTAGGATTAATGGAAAGAAGTTGGTATTAAGAATATATCTTCCTGGATATTTTTAAAATACCTTTATATTTGCATTTCTAGACCTGGTAGAAGACCCCTGGGATTTTTATCTTTAATATGTTCAAAGAATAGTTTGGAGTCTGATGCACCTACTCAGGTTCATAGTAAGAAACGCCTAAAACCTCTTATACCTGTATCAAGAAAGAATTTGAAAAGATCCAAACCACTCAGTGAAAGCCAGAAAAAAATTCAAGAATCCTCTGATTTGCTTTCATCTCCAAGTGTTGATAATACTCAGCCTGAGAATATTGGCAGTTCAGCAGCTCAGGTATGTGATATCTGCTTATTATTGTTCATATAGAATGGTTTGGATATCAGACTCAACTAGGAATAACATGGCAATTGTTATTATCATTTGGATGTCAGAAATTATTGGAGAGCAAATCCCGCACCATCTCCTGCACATCATACCCACCCCTCGCACCACTGTATTGGAAGAAGATACAGTGTTGAATTAGGAAGTTACAGCTAGTTTAGTGTAGAGCCATTTAACTAGCCATAAATAGATACTTAATTGCCATGTCTTTAAAGCAAAGATTCTTCTGATCGGTGGAAACAAAACAGAGCAGTGCTTGCATTTTGTTTGCTTTCAGAGAAATGTCCTAATACCCACAAGAATTCAAGGAACAGTAAATGAGGATTTATTTGCATGTTTTATTTCTGTGCATTCCAAAGCTGTACATATGGGAAGTACTGGGATAGAACAATCTGTGAAGCTGTATCAAAAATTTCAGAAGAATATTGTGTGACTTAGAATCTCAGCAGAGGCTGGTGACCTCTAATGGGTCGAATGAGACTCAAAGGAAGTAGTACTTTTGTAAAAAATATCTTTTTTTTTTAAGGTGAAGTATTTTTTTTTTTTAAGATTTTATTTGTTTATTTTTAGAGAGGGAAGGGAGGGAGAAAGAGAGAGAGAGAGAGAAACATCAATGTGTGGTTGCTGGGAGACATGGCCTGCAACCTAGGCATGTGCCCTGACTGGGAATCGAACCTGCGATGCCTGGTTCGCAGCCCGCGCTCAATCCACTGAGCTACACCAGCCAGGGCTAAAAAATACCTTTAAAATTTTAAAAATATTTTATACTATTTCTCAGAATTGTCTTCTGAGACCAAGATTTTCTGAGTGTTAGCCTTGCCAAATTGCTTCGGAGAACAGTGCTGTAATTATCAGGAGTGTTCCAGTGCCAGTTCATTCACATTCTTGCCAGCATTACATAATAACTCTTCAAAATAATTTTTTAAATTTAATATAATGGTGGGGGGAACATTTCATTTCATTTGTTTCACTTGCATTTCTTTAGTTACCAGTGACTTGTTTTTTTCCATATATTTACTAGATATTTTATTGTTTTCTTTTTTTTGTTCTATCTTGCTAATTTATAGCTTCTGGAATCTAAGTGTTTTCTTACCAATTTGTGTGAAATTAAAAAAAATTTTAAAGATTTTATTTATTTGCAGAGAGGAGAGAAGAGAGAAAGAAAGAGAGGGAGAGAAATGACAATGTGTGGTTGCCTCTCGAGCACCCCCCACTGGGGGACCTGGCCGGCAGCCCAGGCATGTGCCCTGACTGGGAATTGAACCTGCAACCCTTTGGTTCGCAAGCTGGCACTCAATCTACTGAGCCACAACAGCCAGGAGATTCTCAAAATTTTTTGTTTTTTTAAATCATATTTTATTGTTTATGCTGTAAATAGTTGTCCTAATTTTTCCCCCTCTGACTCCCTCCACCCAGCCTGCCCCTCACTCCCTCAGGCAATCCCCATACTATTGTCCTTGTCCATGAGTCATGTATATATATTCTATGGCTACTATATTCCTTATGCTGTCCTTTACATCTCCATGACTATTCTGTAATACTAATTTGTACTTCATAATTCCTTCACATTTTTCTCCCATTTCCCTGACCCCCTTCCCATCTGGCAACCAACAAAATGTTCTTTGTATCTATGATTCTGTTTCTGTTCTGTCTGTTCATTTGTTTTGGTTTTTAGATTCAATTGTTGATAGATATATATTTATTCCCATTTTATTGTTTATATTTTTTATCTCTTTATTCTTAAAAAAGATTCTTTAACATTTCAAATAATACTGGCTTCATGGTGATGAACTCATTTGGCTTTTTCTTGTCTGAGAACCTCTTTTTTTGTCCTTCAGTTCTAAATGACAGCTTTGCTGGTAGAGTAATCTTGATTGTTAGTCCCTGCTTTTCATGACTTTGAGTATTTCTTGTCAATCCCTTCTAGCCTGTAAAGTTCCTTTAGAGAAATCAGCTCACTCTCTATGGGAACTCCTCCTAGGTAACTGACTGCTTTTCTCTTGCTGCTTTTAAGATTATCTTTGTCTTTAACCTTTAACATTTTAATTATGATGTGTCTTGGTGTAGGCCTCTTTGGGTTTATCTTATTTGGGACTCTCACACTTCCTGGACTTGTATTTCTATTTCCTTCACCAAGTTAGGGAAGTTTTCTCTCACTATCTTTTCAAATAGGTTTTCTATTTCTTGCTCTCTTTCTTCTTCTGGAACCCCCATGATGCTAATGTTGGAATGCTTGAAGTTGTCCCAGAGATTTCTTACACTATCTTCATATTTTTTTTAAATTATTTTTTCTTCTTGCTATTTTGATTATTTTTTGCTTCCTTATATTCAAAATTGCTGATTTGATTCTTGGCTGCTGTTGTTTTCCTGTAAATTGTTCTTTATTTCAATTAGAGTAACCTTTTTTTCTGACTAGATCTTTTTTATGCTATTGAGGTCCTCACTAAGTTCATTGAACACCTTTATAGCTGTTGTTTTGAACTTTGCATGTAGTAGATTGTCTCCATTTTATGTAGCTCTTCTTCTGAAGTTTTATTCTGTTCTCATTTGGTCCATGTTTCTTTGTCTCCTCATTTTGGCAGCCTCCCTGTGT
Organism: Tonatia bakeri; assembly: GCA_004024845.1. Taxonomy (NCBI): domain Eukaryota; kingdom Metazoa; phylum Chordata; class Mammalia; order Chiroptera; family Phyllostomidae; genus Tonatia; species Tonatia bakeri. The sequence continues at coordinate 27,507 of PVIA01003282.1, read as the reverse complement.
TTGTTTCTGTGCATAAGGTAGAGCTGCTACATCTTCCAGGCTTGATAGAGTGGCCTAATGTGGTAGATGTCCTTAGGGTTCATTGGCACAGCCTCCCCTAGTACCCACTCTGGGTACTCAAGGTCCACCCACCATGTGGGCTACGTATACCTTCCTATTGTAGTTGAGCCTTGAGTGCCTTTGGCACATCCAAGGTCAGTCACTGCCTGTATTCTGTTTGGTGCCACCCAGCATAATTCAGTTTGTCTCCATATGTCTGGCCCTTTCAATCTTTTACCCACTGGTACTGGAGCTCAGAGGGAGTGAGTTTGAGTAAGTCTCTGTGCAGGCTTTTTAAGAAGAACTGTCTGGGTGGGACTCTAGCAGTTTCTCTCTTACCCAGCTTCAGTCCCCACTGGTTTTATAGCCAGAAGTTTTGGGAACTTATCTTCCTGGCACTGGAACTCTGGACTGGGGGACCTGGTGTGGGGTTTGGACCCCTTGTGCCTGAGATACCCCTCTCAGTTTTTATCTGCCACACACGGATGTGTGACCAGCCCATTCGGCATCTCAGCCCGTCCTCAAGGAGATTTCTTTTTTAATTCTGTATTTGTAGGACTTCCATTTAGCTCGATTTCTGGCTGTTCTGAGTGATGGTGGTTCTGTATTTTAGTTGTAATTTTGATGTGGTTATGTGAGGAGGTGAGCCATATTTACCCATGTTGTCATCTTCTGTGAGAGATTTTTGTGTGTAAAATGCTATGTACCTTCCAGCTCTTTACTGTTTTTTTTTTCAAGTTTATCTACTTTTAAGATTTTTTAATGTTTTTTTAAATATACACAAATTTTAAATGTTTAGTCAAATCCATTACTTTTTTCTTTGCAGTTTCTTAAATTACTTTTATGATTTGGAATTTTTACCCAGACATACAAAATTTTCAGTTTTAAAATTAATTCTAGTCATGGTTATTGACTTTGGTATGTAATGCGAGGTATATTTGCTATGTAGTGAGAGGCAAGAATCTAAACTAAATGTTATTTACAAATTGCTATTTTATTATTTTTATTGATTTTTATTTTTTAAAGTATATTTTATTGATTATGCTATTATAGATGTCCCATTGTTTTTCTCCCCTTTATTCCTTTCTGCCTTGAATCCTCCCTCCCACAAGCCTTCTCCCTTTTGGTTCATGTCCATGAGTCATACATATAAGTTCTTTGGCTTCTCCATTTCCTTTACTATTCTTAATCTGCCCCTGTCTATTTAGTACCTACCAATTATGCTTCTTATTCCATGTACCTTTTTCCCCAGTCTCCCCCCTCCCTGTCCCCACTGATAACCCTCCATGTGATCTCCATTTCTGTGATTCTGTTCCTCAGATTGTTTGCTTACTTTTTTTTTTTTTTTAAGGTTCAGTTGAGAATTGTGAGTTTGTTGTCATTTTACTGTTCATAGTTTTGATCTTTTTCTTGGATAAGTCTCTTTAACACTTCATATAATAAGGGCTTGGTGATGGTGAACTCCTTTAACTTGACCTTATCTAGGAAGTGCTTTATCTGCCCTTCCATTCTGAATGATAGATTTGCTGGAGAGAGTAATCTTGTATATAGGTCCTTGCCTTTCATGACTTCAAATACTTCTTTCCATCTCCTTCTTCTGTGCAAGATTTCTTTTGACATATCAGCTGACAGTCTGATGGGAACTCCTTTGTAAGTAACTTGTCTCCTTTACTCTTGCTGCTTTTAAGATTCTCTCCTTATCTTGAATCTTGGGTGATGTAATTATGATGTGTCTTGGTGTGTGCTTCTTTGGGTCTAACTTCTTTGGGACTCTGAGCTTCCTAGACTTCCTGGAAGTCTATTTCCTTTGCCAGATTGGGGAAGTTCTACTTCATTATTTTTGCAAATGAGTTTTCAATGTCTTGCTCTTCCTCTTCTCCTTCTTGCACTCTTATGATTAAGATGTTGGAACATTTAAATTTTCCTGGAGGTTCCTAAGTCTCTCCTCATCTTCTTTTTTCATTCTGTTCTGGTTGAATGTTTATTTCTTCCTTCTGGTCCAAATTGTTGATTTGAGTCCCAGTTTCCTTCCCATCACTGTTGGTTCCCTGTATACTTTCCTTTATTTTACTTTGCATTGCCTTCACTTCTTCTTCTATTTTGGAGCCATACTCAATCATTTCTGTGAGGATCCTTATTACCAGTGTTTTGAACTTTGCATCTCATAGGTTGGTTATCTCTTCATCACTTAGTTCTATTTTTGGAGCTATGATTTGTTCTTTCATTTGGGCTGTATTTTTTGTCTCATCGCACAGTAAGGGGTGGAGTCTTGGGTATCTGCCAGTGCAGGGCAACCCACGTCACTGCGTTGTGGTGCTGTATGTGGGGATGGGGTCCCAGAGGGAACAGTGCCACTTGTTCAGCTCTTGGTGCCTTTTACTCACTTCTTCCGATACACACAAGCAAATTGGGCCCTTCTTGTGCTGATTCCCTGGGGGTGGGGCGGGCTTTGTGTATGTCCTAGGACCCTGTGGGTCTGTCTTTCCAATGAACTTTCCTGTGAGGCTGGAAGTGTCTCCTCCTGCCACAGTTCCCACATTTTTACATTCAGAGGTTTTGAGACTTTATTTCCCTGCACTCGAACCCTGGGTTGCAGGGTCTGTCTCGCTCCCCAATTGTTCCTCCCAGTTTATCTGCATGCAAGTGTAGGTTCACCAGCTGCCTCCTTGCCCACCCAGTCTTCCAGCTGCTGCCTTGCCACATGTCCTCTCTGTCCTGGCTGCCCATGTCACCTCCTTCTACTGGTCTGGATGAATGTTTTTTCTTTAACTTCTTCGTTGTTGGACTTCCTTACAGTTTGGTTTTCTGGTACTTCTGGTTGTTTTTTGTTTCTAAATTTGTTGTCCTTGTTTCGGTTGTGTGGGTAGGCAAAGTGCATCTACCTATACCTCCATCTTGGCCGGAAGTCCTAATTTTTAACTTTTATTGAAATATTATTTGTTGTTCCACATATTGATGCATTCATTGGTTGATGCTTGAACGTGCCGATTGGGGATTGAACCCACAACCTTCGTATATGAGGATGACTCCAACTAAGCTATCCAGCCAGGGCTTAGTTTCTGTTCTTAGCAGCAGTAAATGAAAGAGCCTTTCCTCATATGAACATATTAGCACTTTTTTTTTTACTTTTATCATTCTTCCTGGATTTAATAAGCGTGTATGAGTGAGGTTGAACATTGAACATCCTGCATTTGGATCATTTATGGTTTTTCTTTCTTTTTTTTTTTTTAAAGAGGAAGAGAAACGTGTGTGAGATGGATCTGTTGCCTTTCACACACCCTCAGCTCGGGGCCCAGCCTGCAACCCAGGCACATGTCCTCACTGGGAATTGAACCTGTGACCTGGTTTGCAGGCTGGCGCTCAATCCACTGAGCCACATCAGCCAGGGTTCATTTATGCTTTTTCTTTGAACCATCTGTTCATACTATTTGACTTTATAAAGAGTTGGGTTAATAGTCTTTTTCGTACTGATATGTAGAAGTTCTTCTTGTATTAAGGAAAACCCTTTGTAATATAGGTTGCAGGTACTTTTTATCCCTATATGTCATTTGTTTTTTGATTTTGCATGTGGTGGCTTTTTCCATGCAGATATTTTTTATTTTTACATAGATGAATTTCTCAATAATTTATGGCTTCTGATATCCTGTCATTTAAAAAGACATCCCCTCTCCCTCACTCCAGGGTTCTAAAAGTTTTCTCATGGTGTTTTATAGTAGATTTTAAAAAAGAAATGTTTTCACATTTAAATCTTTTGATCCAGGTAGAATTTATTTTGGTGAGGTATAGGCCTAACATATTTAATTCTGAGATGGTTATACAGTTGTACACCATCATTTATTGAATAATCCATCTTTTCTCATTTTTTTTGGAAACATTATTTGTATCAGATACTATATTTCCATGCATATGTTGGGGATATTTCTGGTCTTCTATTTAATTGATATATATGTCTGTTTCTGTGCCAATACTATGCTGTCTTAATTTCTTACAGATTTATATGTATAGTAACTTTTGATAGGCTTGCTTTTATTTCTGATGATTTCATTGGGTACTGTTATGTTTCAAGGGTCTATTTTTATATTGGTTATTAAAATGTTTTCATTATACACTAAATGATTTTTTCTATTATGTTAAATTTTTTTTCATGGAAATTAGGGTGACGTAATGGATCAGGGATACACTACAATTAAGCTAATCATGTCTAGTGTTGTTTATTTGTTGATTTCAATTTTTTTTTAACCAATGCTACAAAGATTATTTTATTCATAAAACTATGTTTAGGACTATTTTCTTAATATAATACCATAGAAGTGAGTATGAACATATTTAAAGCTCTTAATAGTTATCCTTTATGGCTTTTCAGACATACCAATTTAGACTACCACTACCAATGATAAATGTTATATTGCCTACTTACTTTTATTACCTTTTTTAGGTTTCTGGTGATTGGTCCTTACCGAAAGAAGAGTGTAAAAGTGTCCAAAACAAGGCGCTTGGAGAAGAGCCATCCACAGTCTCTGAGTATTTCTTTAGTGATATCTTTATTGAAGTGGATGAAAGAGAATGAAAGTTTTGTTGTTGTTTTCTTTGAGTCTAGAATTTCCAGAGTCAATATATCAACAGAACTGTATTTAGAAAAAAGCATCATGTCTGTTTTTCTTTATATTGATTTTGACTATTTAATGAGCTTGATTTGAAGTTTTTTAGATGATCAGTGGAACACATTGCTGAGGTTCCTTTCATTCTGATTAATTCAGCATTTTGGAAATACCAAGTATTTAAGATTGCCTTCTCAGAAATAGCAACTCTTGTTTACATTTTGACTCTTCCTGTGCTGAAAACGCATGGACATTTTGGAATGTTGGGAGCTGATAAATGTCTCTGTAAATCACAGTGCTTACACATGTGGAGGTGGATTGTATTTAACATTTGGCAGACTACTTCTGTGAAGGCTTTTGTTTTGTTTTGTTTGTTTGGATTTTTCTTTGGGTGATTAAGGTGTTTTCACTTGCCTCTAAGCATATGAAAGTAAATTGTTTAAAAACTTTTCTATTATCAGCTATTTGACTGAGAAATATGTATTTTTCTAATTCATGTTAACATTAGTCCTAATTGAAGAACTAGTATTTAAATTTATTTATAAAGATGAAACATCAAAAAGCTTATTTATTTTTAAATTTTTTATTTAAAGAATATTCAGTTTTAATTATTTTCACCCCTCAGAATATGGGTAAAGAAGGCAATGACAGTTTTGTTTGTCTCTTTTCCCTCTTTAATTTTAAGCTGTTGAAAGTGATATAACAAAGTATTTGGATAGTGTATATGTTTTGAATACATTTTTTCTCATAGATTTAGTATATTGACTTTGTACTGTGAATATTTTGTTTTTTTCTTATTTCTTGGATAATCTCAGGATTTGTATGGGGAAAAAAAACCCTTACCTTCATCGATGAGGCAACTTTTCATACAAAACCAGTTTCCATTACACACACACACACACACACACACACACACACACACACATTCCTTCTTTTAAAAAACAGTTTCTTGATAGTTTTCCCCCCATCAAATTCTGCTTAAGGAAAACTTAGGCTTTTAAGTACAGAACATAACATAATTATGATACTAAAAAGAGAAAATAAGGTAATAAGACTATTAATTCAGTGATTATGAATTTTAGATGTTTTTGCTTTTGTAATTTACATATGTAATCTGTTATTCACCCAAGCAAATCTTTGGTGTGGTTCAAATTAAACTTCTCAAAGAGCAGATTTATCCTCAGTTGATAATATTACTACATTAAGTCGGGAGTCAGAAACACTTTTTGCAAAATATTTTTCAGTTTATTGGCCGGATGACCTCTGTGGCAACTCCTCAGTTCTGCCATTTCAGTTGAAAACAGCCTCAGACAATACTTAAATGATGGATGTGGCTGGCTTGTGCTTTTAGTTGGACCCTCTATGTGAGACAGTAAATTTCTTACCTTAAGGTGCTAATGTCTTTACCTATGAGATATTTGTCATTGAAGTTGTAGTTGTGCCTACCAAAACTGTTGATTGCATTATGGAGTGATCAGTATTTCAAAGGGAAGATATTTTTAATGTCTAGATAATTATGTTTGTATATTGAAAAAAAATAGTGGACAATTTTCAGGTTCATTAGTAAAATAGGATATGGCTCAGGAGGAAGTACAACAGTAATTCTAATTTATTAAAAGAATTGATATTGGAGCATTTGTTCTTCATTTTCTTTTAGTGAAATTTAACTTTTTTTGCCATAAAGGAGGATCTATAAATCTAAGTGGAAATTCTCTATAGGCATGCATTTATTTATTTCACGTGCTCACAAAAATCATGCTAGTAAATCACTTTACTATTTTAATGCCCTGTTTTTATAAATTTTTAAACAACTCATTCTGAAAAGGTTTCTTTCATTTGATTAATGTTGATTTGGGTGTTAGGTTGCCACAATTAAACTATTATTTTATCTCTTGTATAATATTTATGTTTTAACTTTGTTAGTGTTGGTCTCTTGTGCACCTACAGTGAATTAATTTTATGAGAGTTGTAACTTTTTACTGTATAAATAATTTTATTTTGGGGGCATTTATTTTATTAGAGAAGTCACCCAGCCAAATTACCCTACTATTATATCTTTAAAACTAATCTTAGAGAAAGAGAAACTTAATCAGTGTATTTATTTATCTTTTAAGGTGGAAGGACTTGTTCACACCTGTATTTAATCTATTCATGTAAAGATGATGTTGGGAAAATTTGTATTTTATGAATCTTAAAGGAGATATAATTAAAAGCCTTTATTTTTTCTTGACTTTCCTCCTGAACACTTAAATCTTAGCAAATGGTTAACATTACAGTTTAAGAGCCTAATTTGTTGGTAAATGTTTGAGGCACAGATAAAAATACGAATATCCACTGTTTACCACTATATTATTTGAAATAGAAGTGACAATGTATACATACTATTTTGCTTGAAGAAGTCTTGGAGAAAAAAGCAATATGTCACTTGTAAATTTTCTTGTTTTAAAGAAAGCAATTATGTTCTACAGATATAAATTATGTAAATAAATGTTATTTTATAATATTTTTATTGTGTCCTTTTCTTAATGTTAACTAAAACAAGTAGTTTTTCACGTAAGCTTATACTTACTTTCTTCCTTCCATAAAAATACAGTACAGTCATCCCTTGGTATTAGTGGGGATTGTTTCCAGGACCCCACTGTGGGTACCAAAATGTGAGGATGTTCAAGTCCTTATATAAAATAGCATATCCTACAGTATTTACATATCCTACAGTATAGTTTAAGTCATCTTGAGATTATTTTTAATCCATGATAACATAGTATTAATGTTAACCAAAATAAGCAGTGTTTCATTTCTTAATGCTTAAGTTTGTGGCTTGCCTATTTACATATTTTTTGATCCTGGTATTCTGCACAATAATGAGCCTTGGTGTAAGCCTGCCCATTTCCTGTTCCCACATTCATGATGTTGGGCAGTTCATGGGCTTTTTAAATATGAAATTCGTTTCCTTCCCTTTTGGGAAATGTTCATCAGGAACAAGGTAAAAGTGTCCACTTTTGCTGTTTCTGTTCAACATAGTACTGGAAGTTGTAGGCAGAGCAAGACGATTGGATATCATCTGCCGATGTCCAATACAAAAGAAATAAATGGCATCAAAATTGGAAAGGAAGAAGTAAAATTATCTCTGTTCACAGATGATACATGTAGAAAACCCTAAAGATTCCCCACAAAAAGATCTGTTAGAACTAATAAGTGAATTCAGTAAAGCAGCAAGATAGAAAGTCAGCACACAAAAATCAGTTGCATTTCTATACACCAATAACAAGCTGAAAAGAAAATCTCAAAAACAATTCCATTTACAACAGCATTCTAAAAGAGTAAAATACAAGAAGAATAAAATAGGAATTAACTACAGAAGTGAAAGCCTTGCACAATGAAAACCACCAGACACTGCTGAAAGAAATCAGGACATAAATAAATGGAAACATATCCCTTGTTCACAGATTAGAAGGCAAGATTGTTAAGATGTCAGTACTACCCAATGCAATCAAAAGATTTAATACAATTATTATCAAAATCCTGATATTCTGCCAAAGTAGAAAAATTGATCCTAACATTAATATGGAATCTCAAGGGACCCCAGTAGAAGAAAAATCGAAAAAGAACAAAACAGGAGCACTCATACTTATTTCAAAACTTACTACATATCTACAGTAATCACAACTGTGTGCTACTAGCATAAAGACAGACACATAGGCCAGTGCAATGGAATATAAAACTCAGTAGGGTCAAATGATTTTTGACAGGAGAGAGAAGACTATTCAATCGGTGGAATGACAGTGATTTCAACAATGGTGTTAAGGAAATTCGATATCCAGTACAAAAGAATAACACTTATCTAACACTGTATACAAAAATTATATCAAATACTTAAATGGATTAGGTAATATTTTCTTCACTGTGCAGTGGGCCAGGAAAGGAAGAAGTAAAATTATGTTTTACCCTGGAAGTGGGCCAGGGATTGTGAGGAAGCCCAGATTCGTTATAGGGGAAGTTTTAAAAGTACATTAAATTGTATTGGGTTGGCAAAAAAGTCAATCTGATAGTTTTTTCCATAAAGTAAAAGACATATTTTTCATTTTCACCAATAACTTTATTGACTTGGATATTTTGAGTATGTGAGCTCTCACAATATAGTATTGATTGTTCTCAATTGATGTCTCCATTTGATCACAACTTCAACTAGTCCAACCCAATGTGGAGCATCATCCAGTGAGAAATCTCCAGCATGAAACTTTGCAAACCACTTTTGACACGTGCAATCAGTCACAGCACCTCCTCCATACACTGCACAAATCTTTTTTTTTTTTGCGTTTCAGTTGTGTACCTTTCTTAAAATAATAAAATATGCTGAAAATATTGCTTTTCTTCCACCTTCAATATTAAAATGGCTATATGAAAATTCAGCAATTTTGATCAGTTTTTTAAAATGCACACGGATATGAAAGCTGTCACAATACAATCCAACAAAATTGTTTTGAATGAAGTTAAAGACAACTAAATGCTACTAGAGCCATCTTACCGAAAAAAATACCAACATTTTTGGCCAACCCAATAGTACATCCAAGTAGCAATTTATGACTATTAGAATTTTTATTTTTGCTTACTTTTTATGATCTTCCCACATTATAAAAGACGGCACTTTGTTCTGCACTGCATTCCCAGTGCCAGAAGAGCACCTGACACAAGTCATTTAAATTTTTTGCTGAAGGAAAAAATGTATCCTCTAAATAGTTCTCTTAGGGCAGCTTAATATCTGTTCTGTTTCCAGCTCACATAGAAAAATAAACTTTTTCAAGCCATGAAACGCCCTTTTTATTAGTAGAGGATGAGGAAAACACAATAGAAAAAAAATCTGAGTCCAAGTCCAACGAATTTAATGACAGATCACTAACAGCGCCTGAAGAAGCAGGACGGCCACAAAAGGATCGCTCCGCCCCTGGACTCCCAGAGTTCCTGGACTCGCGATAGGACAGGATCTCGCAGGGTTGCTCTTCTATCCCTTATTGGATGTTTGGAGGGGCGTGGTGCCAGTGCCTACCAATCGCGGGCGTCGTGCTCAGGCACGTGCCAGGGCGGGTCTGAGTGTCCAGGTTGTTTCAGGCTTTTTGGGGCTGCAAGAACCTGAACTGAGCCGTGAGGCGAAGTGGGGAAGGGAGACGAAACAGCACCGATTCTGGGTCTGCAGCTCTCTCGTGTTCCTCCCTTGCTCTTTGCTCGCTGCCATGTGGGCCACCCTGAGGTTAGCTCCGTGGCGGTGCGCACGCGCTGCTGCTCCAGGGCTGCGCGCCTATCACGGGGACCCCGTGGCCGCGCTGGGCACCCAGCCAGACTCAAGCTCAGCCATCTACCAGGTAGGCTGGGTGACTGGCCTGGGAGCCCCTGGGCGGAGTCTGTGATTTTCTCTTAGAACCGTCTGCCAGTGCTGGGCCTGCAGAGCAAGGTGCTGGCCGGCCTGGGAAGGAGGTGGATACACTTTAACAGCTGCTGTTCTTTTCTCTGGAGCCTCAGTCATGATTCTGGGACGCACTAAGAGGTCTTGAAGATTGAGAAAAAATCCAAATCATATACATTTTAGTTTAGTTTGAGCATTGTCAGTCTTTTTTGTATCTTTGAAATCACTTTTTCTCACACCCAGGCTTAGCATTGTCAGTTGGGAGCTCGTTGAATATGTACAGCTGTTTTAAGCCTCACCCTGGACCTTTTGGGACTCTGGGGTGGGGTCCTGGTGTTTACATGGTTAATGAAGTTCTGGAGGCGTGGCGGCATCCAGGTTTGGGAACCGTTGGCCTAGGACGACTCACCTTGGGAGCTGTGTTTCTCAGACTTTAGTTAAAATAGCTGGTCATGTTAATGGAAAATATCCCATCCCATAGTATCTCCGAGTGGCTTTCCTTGGAACTGGGAGCTATGACAAAGTCAAAAAAACAATTTGCAGCTTCTAAAATCTCAGAGCTGGAAAATTTCAGTCTGTCTCGTGGTTTCAAAGCTTACACATATAACATTTAAGTTGTGCAGATAACTTTCAGAGAGGACACTTGAAAGAATTTGTGCCTTTGGGAAAACAAGGAAACTGAAAGAAAACCAGCAGGCTGAGACAAACAATATTCAATGAGAGGCTTCCCAAAGTCTTCAGGTTTCCTGGGGTCAGGAGAGGATGTTTAATTCAGAAACATTAAGTGGTTACTGTGGTCTGGGTACAATTTTAGGTTTTTGGTACAGATGTGTGGGGGTGGAATCAATTTTGTGGGGGAGACGGACAAGAAAGGAGCTAACTAGAGTGCACTATGATGAGGGGTGTCCAACGCTTGAAAAGGTGGTTACAAAAAGCTGCGTATAGGAAAGAATGAGCGTTGGATGTTGACAGTGGGGAAGAGCTGGCCAGGCTCAGAGTAGAGGATGAGAGGCCAGGCCGTAGAAACTAAGGGAGTTCCTAGAACCTGGGTACAAAGTTGTGAAAATGCATAGTGAGTGTGAGGACTTGCAGTCATGGCTAGGGTGTGGAATTCAGGGGGCAGAGGAATAAAGTGAGGCCTTGCACGCAGAAGACACATTAGGTTCATTTCATAGGCTGTGTGCTAAGATATTAAAGTAGGGAAGTGGCGTGATCCCATGGGCACGGTAGAATTGTCAGTGCGGCAGCCTTGTGGAAGATGGGTTTCCTACCTTTTTGAATATGGCTGCTTCTTGGCTGGTTTTCTCTTGGTTCCTGTACGCCTTTGACTGTTTTTCCAGAGCTCCTATAGGGCTATTTTAGCCAGTTTTTGGTTATTTTGTGAGTCTCTGTTGAAGAATGAGGGCCTGGAGCTTCCTGGGCTGTCACATTTTTGACATCAGGTCTGGGCCTATTTTCTTGATGGTGGCTGTTAGCTAGGTGTTAGGGAATGTGGGCTTGAGATTGTAACTTCTTTCTCTGTGTAGAATATTTTAAGTTCTGGTCCAGTCTACACACCAGAAATTAGAATAGGGAAGAAGCTGTGGCATGGTGGAAACAGCACTGGTCTATGTTTCATGTATGTTAAAAACTAACAATGTATTTCCATGGGGAAGGAAAAAAACCTGGAGGGAAATATGCTCGAATGTTAACGAGGGCCATATCAGTGGGCAGAAGAGGCACTTGTAGCATGTTGGTTTAAGAGCAAGATTCTGGAGCTAGTGGCCCCTGGTTTAAATCCTAGCTATACTACCTGTTGGCTGAGTGAGTTGTAGGTATATTCTTAGCCTCTTTGTTTCTCAGTGAGCTCAACTGTTTAATAGCATTAATAAGTGTGGGTATCTTATAGGCTTATCAGTACAGTTAGTGACCGCTTAGACCAATGCCTGGAATAAACCCTTTTCCTCCTCTCTTCAAGGTCATCTCATGATATTTATTTAGCCAGCTTTTGTTTTAGTAATGCTGTGTAGCAAACAACCCAAAGATCTCAGTGTCCAAAAAACAAGGTTTTTTTTTTTTTGGTCTTGGATCTGTGGGTTGAATGCAGCAGTTCTGATCTATAAGCAGTGCATGGGATTCAGGTCTGCTCTAATTGTTTCTTATTCCAGCACCCCGACTGAAGGAGCAGTGGCCACTGGGGGAATGCTTCTCTCATAATGGAAGGCCAGTGCAGAAGACAAGGGTGTAGAAGGCTTTGGCACTCTTAAAGCCTCTGCTTGCAGTTGGTACACTGTCACATTTGCCCACATTCCACTGAATAAAGCAAGTAACTATGGACAGACTCATGGACTGTGGGTTGGGGAAGTATAATCTCACAGTGGACCTTGGCAAGGATGAAAGGGAAGGGAGAATTTTGAACAAGTAATGCAGTCTACTTCATGGTCTAAGATGGTTGCTTAAGCTCCAACTATTATGTCTGAGTTCCACAAGGACACCCTCATCTGCTTGTCCTCTTTTTAAGGAGCCTTTCTAGAAGTCATACTTTCTGCCTGTATTTCATTGGTTAGAATTTAGTTACAGAGCCACACCTGTCTACATAAGAAGGCCAGGATATGTTACTTTTCCAGCTGGGCTTGCTGTCACCTTGAGTAAAATTGGTATTCCATCATCAAGGACGAGGGGTAGCATGGACGTGGATAAACACTGTCTGCCCACTGTAACAGATGGCATGGGGGGTGTGGGGGTGTTCTTGTGTTGGATGTTAAAAGAGTTCATTTAGGGGCACCCGTATCTCCTGACACCTCCAGCTACAAGTAGTAAACTTTGATACCAAAAAACCATAAAAAGGGAACAAAAGATAAATCCATGCTTTGGGTGGAGGTGGTACCTACGGGCCCCAACCACAATCCAGTTTCTCCCTGCCTAATTTTCTTAGTCTGTCACTTTAGACCAGTAACACATACTGCCTGCTCTCACTTCTCCCAGCACTGTGTGCTTCAGAAAGGCTTGGTGGTGACGGTTTTCTTTAGTTTTTAATGGGAGGCTAGCTTAGCCAGGGGAAAGATTTCTTGCAGAACCAGCTTTAGCTTTGATTGTTGCTCTTCTAAATTGGTAACATCGTTGGCTGCAGCGATTGTACCCTGGGATTTATGCACACTTTGAATAGAGCCTTGCTTGCTTTCTCTGTATGTCTGCGAGCTGTTCTGAGCTTGGGTGCCTGTGGTGTGCAAAGCTGGCAGGAGACTGGCAGGTAGGATGCAGGAAGAAGGTGGGGGCAGAGAGAAAGAATAAGAAACCGAAGGCACGCGAGAATCCCACAGCCTCTGGATGATGTACAAGGGAAGAACTTGCTAGAGGACACTGTGGGGATGCATTTAGCACATCTTTGTTGTCTTGAAATGTTCTGTTTGTCCCATGGAAAAATCTGTGGGACAGACAGAGCATTTCAGGACAAAAAAGATGGAAGAACTTATATTTTAGGAAAGACTTAAGAAATATATCAGCCAATCGTGGGTATGTAGACCTCCCATGGAATCCTATTCAAATGAACTGTAAAAAAAACAGATACCTGACAGTTGAGACAATGTCTTTGCTAATGGGACATTTGAGGATATTGACAGATTGTTGAGAGGTGATAGTGGTCCTTATCTTGGAGGTTTGGAAATACAGATCAGATGTTATGTCTAGGATTTACTTCAAAATAATTTGGGGTAGGGTCTATACAGGAAACAATTTTTGGCTATATATAGATAATTCTCAGAGTGCATTGGGCCCATTTTATTACACTAGTCTTTTGCTTTTCTATGTGTTTGATAATTTCCATGAAAAAGTTAATAACAGTGACAACAAACCACACCAAAGTGTTACTGAACGTATTAGTGAAACCCCCCTCTCTTTAATTTGCTATAATGCAACCTGTCTGTCCGCTCCTTTTGTAGTGCTGTTGAGTGTGTCGCGATGACTGGATGGACTTGCTCGGGAATTAATGGAAGGAGGATTGTCCATAACCTCATGGGAGGGACTGTCAGAGCTGTTGAAAATGGGAGCTAATGGAGCTGTATCATAAAGACTGTAAATTCATCTAATTTGGAACAGCTGGATAGCTGCTTGGCATTGTATCACATAAAGGGAATTAAATAACCAGATGTGTTCATCACATTATAGAGAACAAAATGTGTTAGCAGGATAAACTGAATTTTCAAAAGCAATTAGCTAAGTAAGTAGTGTTTTAAGGTAATGCGCTAATCCAACAGAACTTAAAATCAAGGGTGAAAAGTTAGTCCCTTTGCTCTTTTTCCACTTCTCACTGTTTTTACGTTCTCGGATATTACTCTAGAAAATTTCTAAACATATGCAAATGAAGTTTTATTTCTTTTTACAGATAGAACAGGATCCACTTTTCCCTCTTGGCTCTGTTTTTAAGTGTAATTCATCAGTTATCGAGTATTTCTGCATTGATTAGACTTTCCTCAGAATAGTTATAGGTAGGACAGAACAAAATAAGATGTTATTCTAATTCTTAAAAAATGAACACATGGCTTATAGTTCTTAAAATAGAAAAACGAACAGAGATCAATGAAGTTTAGTAGATGTTTAAGAGGGAAAGACATTGAAATGCGTAGGAGTGGCCAGAATGACGTTGGCTTTGAGATGGAACATGCCTTAGGCTTTAAAATAGGGTATGATTTGAATAGATGGGTAGGAGTTGGGTGGTGGTCGTGAAGAGCTTGAGAGAAGCTACAGGTGGGAATTAATCTCCTCACACAATGGAATCATCTAGCATAGAAACTCTGCGGATGGGGTGGCCTAGTGTGGAGGCCGCGTGAGGTTGGCATGTGACATTTTTCTTAACCCAGATTTTGGCAAGAAAGGTAATTGCTTTCTAATATTAATCTCTTTCTTTGTTTCTGTTTTAGGAAAACTATGAACAGATGAAAGCACTAGTGAATCAACTCCATGAACGAGCCCAGAAAATAAGACTAGGTAAACATTCCTTTATGTTTCCGTTGTTAACCTAAAAATAAAAGGCCACAGTAAGGGGCAACAAGCATTTATTTGAGAGCCAAAAGAATAGCTATTCCGGGAGCACCAGTTCAGGTCAAAACCCATTGTTCCAGTTAGGACGTAAGACCAGGGTACTTGTGAGAAAGTGACAGGGAATAATGACTGAATAGAAAATGGAGGGATTTTTGTGGGTGTTCATAGCTAAGGAAGGAACTTATGTAGGTAAGCGGACATAGCGGTGGTAAGTCTAAAGAATGTCTTTAATTTCAGGCCAGTACTCGTGCCTGCTTTCCTGGTAGTTTTGCAAACAGTTGTTCGGGACACTGCTGCTTTAGGCCCAGCACAGAGGTGACCTTGCCCAGATTTAAGACTCCGAAGGTTTGAGGGATGAGTGCGCACGGCGGTTTGTCTGAGTTGGCAGCTCTGACTCCGTTTTGAAGTGGCTCCATTTATATTATTTTTCACACTTTCAATTAAGATGACCCTTATAGGTACTGGCTTTAGGAAAAACTAGTAGCATTAAGTTTTTGACTCTTCAAGACGGTGAATGCAGACATTTTTTTTCCTATTACTTTGTTAGTTTTTCTGCTCATATAACCACTAATTGGGGAAAAGCAGAAATTCAGATTCATCAGTGGTTAAACTATTCCCTCTTAAAAGATTTTTATTTCAGTTACAGTATCACACTGAGAAAGCAGAGGCTGATAGCTGTGTTGTGATCGCCCCCTGGTGACAGTGACAAAAGATGCTATAAATTGTAAAATGCTTCCTAATTTCAGGGATCTTAAAATGTAAACAAAATGTATGCCTTAGAAGTGATCCAATATGGTACATGGGAGAGGAGGAGACGGGCTCTTCTGGCTGATTATGTGGGAATGAGATAATTAACACAGAATATTTAAGAAGAATCCTTGGAAAACTAACAGGCTGTTTCATGATATTTGTGGTCCACATATCCAAGGCCAGTTTAAACGCCAGAGGAGCTTAATTCCGTGATCTGAGAATCTGTGTCAGGATAGCCCTCTTTTTGGTTTTTCTTAATGAAACCAGAATTCACTAGGTGTTCCAAGGTGCAGAATTAAGAAAGAATGATGTCTTAAGAACTAAAACATTTTTCCCTCTCTTTGTCATCCCATCCGCCCCTGCCGTCCCTTCCCCTGCTGACCTCTTAGTGGGCCCTTGTGTCACCTGACTCTCCAAAGACCCTCACCAAGCCCTGGCCTTCCTTGCCGTACTTCAGATTAGTTTTTCTTTTCCTATTTATTTTTGAACAGCTTTATTAAGACATAACTTACATACAATGAACCACATAGTTTAAAGAGTACAGTTTGAGTTTTGACATGTATACATTATGAAACCATCACCACACTGAGCATAACGAACGTGTTCTTCCCAGAACTTTCTTCTGCCCCTTGGTGTCCCCTCCCACCCCTGTCACTCTCCGCCTCCATCCCCACTCCCTCCCCCTCCCCTGTCTCTACACTCACCCCAGTAGGGAACTCCCAGTTCCTTATGGTTGGGAGAAAGGAGGAAGGTGTTTTGACTTAAGTACACTGTTTTGTTACTAAATCTTTCCCTCTCAGAACTATTTTCATTTTAAAAGAGTGGATGTGTGATATTACTTTCTTTGTAACCCTAAGACAGATTTAATCTTAAAAAATAAGACATCTATCTCTTCAGAAAAAATAAAAATCCTTTTACATACAGGAAAGAGTCCTGGTTTGAAAAATGAGGCTATTTTTGGAAGCTTGTTTGAAATAGATATGAACTTTTTTCTCACCTAAAGAAACAAAGAAATAGCTTTCTTAAATAGTGAACATTTCATTACACAAAAAGTATGCTAAGATGCAATTTTGGGGCAACAGTGAAAATAAGCACCTTAAAGTACAGTTTGATCCTTCTGACCTGTTGCCTTGGTTTGCTGAGAGCGTGGTATTGCAATTCCCAGAACTCGGGGCCCAGCAGCCCTCAGGCCGGGTGAGGCTCGGTGCGCCTCTCACCTCAAGCAGCCTCAGCAGACTCTTCAATAATTTTTATCTTCTTTGTCTAGAACAGCATCAGGAAACACCAAAGACAATCTCTGAGTCAAGATACTAATGAAAGGGGACTTTGTCATTGCTATATAAGAAAGGCTTGCAACTCTCTCCTATTTGGAGGCAACCTAAAACATCGTGGGTTGCTAATGGCACCGTCAGATAAATTTTGGTGAGGTAGCATGGAGGTCACTTCTAAAATAGTGCTTTTAACCTGGTATAGGTGAAGCTAGGAGCATTTCACATTTTATGTGGCACAGTGCAAGGTGTTTGTTGTAGGCATTTCATAAACGTGGTGGAGTTGAGGCAGTTTGCTGTGTACGAGTTGCAGAGAAAATATTGTCATTTCTTTAAGTATTTACTAGTGAATTAAAAAAATGTATAATATGCCGTGAAGTCAGGGATAGATTGATTTTAGTTTATTTTTTATTTTTATTTTTTAAATGAAAAAATTTCAATTACAGTTGATGTTCAGTATTATATATATTAGATTCAGGTGTACAGCATAGTGCTTAGGCATGTGTATAACTTATGAGGTGATTCCCCAAAAATATCCAGTACCCATCTGAGGCCATACGTAGTTAAAGTCAATAATATTGTGATAGGGATAGACTGATTTTTTTTAAAGGCCCACTTACTTATTTACTTCAGAAAACTGTCAGCGTGTTCAGTGAATGGTCTGAAAAATTAGCCTTTTCTCATAGGATACGTTGAACTTTTAAAAGCTCTATATTAAAAAAAAAAAAGAGCCCTGACCAGGTAGCTTGGTTGGAACAGTGTCCTGCTAACGCCAAAGTTGTAGGTTCGCTCTCAGGTCAGGGCACACGCGAGCGTCAACCCGTGAAAGTGGAGATAAGTGGAACAACAAATTGATGTTCTCCCTCTCTACCCCTGCCTTTCTCTTTCAAATCAATAAAGTAAAATTAAAATTAAGAGCTCTAAATGTTGACTGTTACATGTTTTTCTGGCATTAAGTTAAGTGGAGACCTTCAATCTAATCTAATCCTGTTTTTATCGCAGGAGGTAGCGAGAAAGCCAGAGAACGCCACATATCGAGAGGAAAACTGTTACCCAGAGAAAGAGTCGATGGTCTGTTGGACCCAGGGTTGGTATACACCCAAGTGCTAACTCAGGTTCTCTATTCCATGGGACTTTCTTAGACAGCTTTATAAAGAAATGATTTTAAATTCTGGTTCTTATCTTAAGGTTCAACAACAAAGGTTTATTGAGAGGCTATTATGTGTCAGGCACTGTTCTCGGTGCTAGTGACACATGAGTGAACAAAGTAGACAAAGGTCCTTGCCCACCAGGAGTTTACATGGCAGCAGGGGAGACTGAAAATAAATGGCAAACATCATATATTTTGTATGTTAGAAGGTGGTAGCTGTCACGGGAGGGAGAAAAGGTAGACTAGAGTAAGAGAAGAGAAGATGAAGGTCAAGTTGCAGTTTTAAGTAAAGTGGTTAGGGTAGGTGGCATCTGAGCAAAGATTTGAGGGCGTGAAGAGAGAGAACCCTGTGAGTACCTGGGGAGAGTGCTGCAGGCAGAGGAAATGGCTGGTGCAAAGGCCCTGAGGCAGGAATGTGTGCCGAGTGTGCTGATGCGCTCACGGGGCCAGGGGCCAGTGTGGTTGGGGTGGAGGATGTGAAAGGGAGAGCGGCAGAAATGGTGTCAAAGTCCGTAAAATCTTGTAGGCCAGGGTAAGAACTGTGGCCCTTACACTGAAAGAAATGGGAAGCTTTTATGGGGTTTTCAACAGGAGACTACGATGATCTATTTGACTTGTTTTGAAAAGAGTTATTCTGGCGGCTGTGTTGCGAGTAGGCTGTGGGCAGCAAGGGTGGGAGCCCTGAGACCAGCTGGAGGGCTCTTGCAGTGATTCAGGAGAGACGTGAGGGTGGCTTGGACTGGGGTGGGGGTGGTGGAGATGATGAGAACGTCCTCTTCTGGGTGTGCTGTCAAGACAGAGTTAGCTCGACAGCATCTCCTGCGGACTGGGTTAGGGAGATGAGGTGGGATGGAGAGGAGGAAACGAGACTCCCGAAGTATTTTTTGTGACACGCACACACTGCCTGACTAGAGACAAACAGTGCTAACACCCAGCGTACATCCTTCTAGAGTGTTTTCATTAATATGTGTATCAGATGCAATTTTTTAAAAGAAAAATGGAGTCATACTAAATTTGGGTTTTCTAATCCCCCCTTTTTTCTCACTTACTGTGTCTTAAACATTTAAGTAAGTAACAGCTAGAATAAAACAGTGCTGAAAAGTCTGATACCAGATTGCTTATTAAAACCCAGCTCTGCCACTTACCAGTGACTCAGACAAGTGACTTAGGCTCTTGTTTCACTCCTCATGAGTCAGTGGGGATTATGATAGGATCCACCTGAGGAGGTGGTTCTTGGGCCTGAGTGAGTCAGGTTTCTGAAAGTCCTGGAAGAGAGCCTGGCACAGAGTAAGTGTTATGTAAGTTTTAGGTCCTATGCTCTTTCTATGTTAATAAACACATTTGTAAACATCTTTTAAAACAAGTGTTCTAGTTAAAAATAGTGTTCTGTTGTGTGGCTGTGCCACATAAATCCCAAAAATACTCACTTAAGATTTTTGTGTTAGATATTCTTTTTGTAGATTATTATACAATATGCATAGTTGAAACATTGGCTCATTAAAGAAGTAAATATTTTCTTTTTCCATGTGTAACTGTTTAAATATGCTTTAAAATAACATTAATTCAAGCAGCATCCTTTCTTCCTCTTAGGTCTCCATTTCTGGAATTATCCCAGTTTGCAGGTTACCAGGTATATGGCAATGAGGAGGTCCCCGCAGGTGGCATCATTACAGGCATTGGGAGAGTGTGTGGGTGAGTATTCTACTTACCATTCAACATGGAGGGTGGAAGAGTGACAAGGCACAGGCGTCCAGCACTCTCTGCTTTGCATATTGGCGTACAAGTTTTATGCTATTGATACTAAGGACTAAGGCTTCCTATGCAGACATGTATTAGATTCATTAGTGGAGCTTTAGAGACAAAAATTG
Source organism: Tonatia bakeri (assembly GCA_004024845.1). Lineage (NCBI taxonomy): Eukaryota > Metazoa > Chordata > Mammalia > Chiroptera > Phyllostomidae > Tonatia > Tonatia bakeri. The sequence goes on along the minus strand of PVIA01003282.1, from coordinate 7,420 downwards.
AAGGGAAAAAATGCCTAGCAAAGATCCTGAGAGATCCAATCCAGACCTCTCTGCTTAATCAGATTCTTCTGGACATGGCTTGTGTGGTTTTTCATGCTTGCCAGGTAGTCCCTTCACATTTAGGGTGAGAACCACTGTCTTAGAGGAGCAGCCGTCCAAGTGTGGTCCCCAGGTAGCATCAGCATCACCTAAGAACTGTGTTAGAAATGTAGATTATCAGGTTTCCCGAGAGGTGCTAAATCAAATTCTAGGCCGGGGCCCTACAGTCTCTTCTCAAGTGCTAATATTTGAGAACACTGTGGACTTCGGGGATCTAGGCTGCTAGGTGTTAGATGTATTTGTGTGTATTTATGTATGATGTCACATTTTCTTCAAAGTTACCATGCCAGGGACTGTGATAAATGCTTCCTACTGATTAGTTGCCTTAATCTTTACCACAGCTCCTTGAGAATGGGTATTATTATTGTTAACAACTGTTCTGAGATAAGGAAATGGGGTTTGGAATGTTAAATAACTTGCCCAAGATCAAGCCACTGGCAAAGCTCAACTTTGACCTCAGACAGTGGGATCTGAGCCTCATACAAGTACATTTGATTCAGATCTTGGTTTTTTGTATCTGTTCCTCTGCTTGGCCAGAGCTCTGTGCCTGCAGGGAAGGTGCAGCGGTAGCCATTCCCCATTATTGCAGGACTGGCCACAGTCATTCCTGTTTTCTGTTCCGTAAGCTCAGCAGCTGTAGTAGGAGGAGAGCTCCTAACGGGATAGGCCAGAGCCCGTTCCTGAGTCACAGTGTGGACTCTGAGGGTAAAGGCCTGGTTCTTGTGCTCACCTTTGAAGATGGGCTTTGGGGTCAGTCCCACTTGAACCACATGGATTAAAATAGAAGAGAGCCAGTTTCTAGAAAAAAGTTTAGTTCTGTTCTCAAAATAAGAGATGCTGTGTGGGCAAACCAGTAGATGTGCAATATAATATTTCTGTGAACTGATTTTTTTTCCTCATTATGTAACATGTCTATGACCTTTTAATAAACAGTAAAAGTGGCCATGTCTCTTGTCCAAGGTCACGTACCTAGCAAGTGGCAGAGCCAGAATCAGCCCAGCTTTGTCTGACTTCACAGCCTGCCTCTGCATTACCAGAGATACTTCGGCTTTCCCTGTGCAGCAGGCCCAGGGCGGGCAAGCTGTGAGCGTGCTCTGGAGGCGTGGGTCCTGGCGCAGCCACTTGTCCTAAGCCGAAATGCCCTTTGAAGTCTAGTTTGTTTAGTGTTAATGTTGTTAAAAATTTGCATTCCGCTCTCTAAAATGTAGATTGTAGTGGAAAAAGGCTTTATGTGTATGACCTGTCAACGTAAGAAACATCCAAACCTGTAGAGAATTTTGAGAGTTTATCGGAGCCAAACTGACACTACGTGCCGGGGAGCAAGGTCTCAGATGCTCCTCGGAATAACAGTTTCGCAGCTTCTTTTACGCACTTGAAATTAAGGAGGGACTGAGGAAGATTACTTGGAGGGGGGAAAAGCAAGGTGGGGATTGGATTACAGGATAGGGAACCAGATAATGTGCTGTCTTCAGGAGAGTTAGAGTTTATTTCAAAGGTAGGTGCACAGAAAGAACGGATGGGGCTTGCTTAAGACAAAGATAACCCTTTTACTAACAAGTTATAGACCTGGGTGGTGAGTCCATACCATGACCTGCTCACTTAGGAATTTATGATCAGATCACCCTGTGAGGTTACTTCCTGCTGAGACCCCTTTTTTCACCCACAGACCTAGTGAATAAAACGGATGCGCAAAGGAGCAGAGCCCTGTTAACGCTGTAGTCTGCACTGCTGGCCACGTACCCTAACAGGAGAAGCATAGCACTGCTGGGGCCACGTGCTCATTCCTGTTCTCTGTTGTCAACAGGGATTCAATGCGTGTCTTTTTTAGAACTCTAGAGAGTGTGAAGTGAGATAACAAAAGTATCATGAATATAAAGAAGGTTAAATTTTGTAAAGAACACACTGTTCTCTCAGGTTTCAAGTGGAACCCCTGATCTTCAGGTTGCCTGGCAGTGTTGAGCAGCTGCCTTAACCTGCCATCTGTATTCACCACCCTGTCGTGTGTATTGCTTGGGGGCTGAGGTGCCCAACAACCTGGTGTGGTGGACAGGGTACCATTGATGACTCTGTATAGTATACATGCTTTAATATGCTGTTTTAAGGATTGTGTCTGTTGTTTCTTTAAGCAGGATGAATGTTATGTTTAAACTTTTTTTTTTATAGAAAAGCATATGGCAATAATGTTGAAGAACTTTTGAAAACATGAAAACTAAGTAATCTTGGTGGGTCAGTTTTTATTTTTGCAAATTGCTTTTCTCAAAGGATACTTGAAGGTTAATTATGAGGGATTTCCTCATCCTTGAGACTTGGATTTTGGAGGGGGCATTATTATTACTGCTATCTTGTTAGGACCCTTTCATTCAAATAACCATTATGAAATGTGGCTTAGGTTGTTAGTTTTTCACTACTAATGTAGGACTGTTAAAAGTGATCATTTTCTGTATCCAAGGTGACTCTATCCAGCAAAGCTATCATTTAGAATGGAAGGGCAGAGAAAGTGCTTCCCAGATAAGGTCAAGTTAAAGGAGTTTATCATCACCAAGCAATTACTATATGAAATGTTAAAGAGACTTATCTAAGAAAAAGAAGAAGATCAAAACTATGAACAGTAAAATGACAGCAAACTCACAACTATCAACAACTGAATCTAAAAAACACATGCAAACTAAGCAAACAATTAGAACAGGAACAGAATCACAGAAAGAGAGATCACATGGAGGGATATCAATGGGGAGGGGGAGAGGGGAGTATGGGCGGAAAGGTACAGGGAATAAGAAGCATAAATGGTAGGTACAAAATAGACAGAGGGAGGTTAAGAATAGTATAGGAAATGGAGAAGCCAGAGAACTCACATATATGACCCATGGACATGAACTAAGGGGGGAATATGGGTGGGAGGGGGGTGCAGGACAGAGGGGAATAAAGGGGAGGAAAAAGAATGGGACAACTAATAGCATAATCAGTAAAATATACTTTAAAAAAGTGATCATTTCCTATTTTATAAATGAATACATGAACCGTGATTAAAGCTTGCTTTTATATCTTAAGATTGTCTACTAATACCTCTCATTGGTCTTGTGCGCGGGAAGTTGAAAGTGGCTTTGGAGTGTCTTGGAATGTGATGTAGTTGGCCTTTGACTGTGAAGAAATCTCTCATATTTTCTTTCTAATGAAATTTCTGCCTTTCAGAGTAGAATGTATGATTGTTGCCAATGATGCCACTGTCAAAGGAGGCACCTACTACCCACTGACCGTGAAAAAACATTTACGGGCACAAGAAATTGCACTGCAAAACAGGCTCCCGTGCATCTACTTGGGCAAGTCACAAGAGTTATAAAATAAACTATTTTTAGCTGGTAAAATATATGACTGTTTACTAGGACTTTATGACTATATAATATGTATATAGTTTATATAAACTTATTATCAATGAGTATTTTTTATAACTATTGGTTTCTTCTATATTTACAAAAGAAATGCATGTTCTTAGCTCAGAAGTCTGGGAGAAAAAGTGAATAAGAGCTACCCATAATAACATTAATGTTATGTTACCTGTAACATATGTAACATAACATTACATAATAACAATAACCTTTGACAGTATTTTGGTTTATGCCAGTTTTTTCTCTACAGGTACGTGCTTTTTTCCTTCCATATACATATTTTCTTCTGTTAATGGGCTCAAACTATGAAAAAATAATAGCTAATATTTTTGAATCTCTTGAGTGTCAGGTTGTCAGGTACTATGTTAAATGCTTGAATATGTATATAATCTTTTAAGAAGATATATATTTTTAAATTTATTGATTTTGGAAAGAGAGAGAAACATTGATTTTTGTGGTTCTACTTATGTGCACATTCATTGGTAGATTCTTGTATGTGCCCTGACTGGAGATCGAACCTGCAACCTTGGTATTTTGGGACGATACTCTAAGCAACTTAGTTACCAGACCAGGGCCGACCGAGTATGCAGATAAAATTTAAAGAAATTTAACTTAATTTTAATTTTTTAAAATATGTTGTTCAATTATAGTTGACATATACTCAGTATAATATATTACTTTCAGCTGTACAACATAGTGACTAGATACTTATATGCGTTATCAAGTGATCACCTGCTTAAGTTTAATAAGAAAATTTAATTTTCAATGAAAGTAATTTTATATTTAAAATTAAAATACATTTAAATCTAAGGATATTTTAAAAAGAACATAAAGCAAGGCAGTATATAATTGTCACTTTCTGGATATTGGTTAAGTTTTATAAAATGCTAAGATATATTCATTTATGTGGGTATTTGAACACGTATTGATGGAGAGATTTTTTTTTTCTGTGAAAGTGAATCTGCCTGTTTGACTACTTTGTATAGACAGGTATTGCAAATGAGGTCCTACTGCTTTCAGGTGCTATGCCAAACAGTGTAGGGGTGCAGTGGAGAGTATTATGAGATCCTTATCTTCAGCCTTCTTCTAGTGATTGGAGACCAGATGTAATGCTTCAAATAACAATAAAAGACTTATGGTTGTAGGCAGGAATAATAGGTATGAGACTAACTTACTTTTCATAGTATTGCTATGTGTACTCCCAGTGTGTACTGAGCTAAGTGGACCACACACATTATTTCATGTTATCCCAATGAGAACTCTTATGGGAAAGCTACTGTTATCTTCATTTCAGAGGTGGGCAAACTGAGGTTAGAATGGTTAGGAAACCTGCCTGTCATCACAAAGCTATGAAGTAACCAAGCTCCGTTTTGAATTCAGCTGACATTCTTATCCACCACTCTATAATCTGCAGTAAAAACAATATCAGAAGGCAATATGTGATACATTGTCACATAAATTCTGTAGATGGTTTCTGTATTGGTTAAAAAGAGGGAAAGACACTTTTTAAAGCTGAACTGGTTAAGCATTTACAGTGTTTCTGAAGCTTTGGCTGGCCCTCAAAGCAGAGAATACAGTACACATTTGAGGTGGAGTTTGGAACGGGTAGGAGAGCCTCATGGGCTTGAGGGAAACAGTGAATCATTTCAGCTGTGTTGCAGGACTTGAGAAAGATGCTGTAGAATAGTGTAGAAAGATGGTACAGATTTTTATGATTAAGAAATGATGTTGTCACTAGCGCAAGTCTTCTTGTGTATAGCATATTTTGTTTGTGGAGATGTACTTATTTCTTCCCTTTTCCTTGTCTTCAGTTGATTCAGGAGGGGCAAACTTACCTCGACAAGCAGATATATTTTCAGATCGAGATCACTTTGGCCGCATATTCTATAATCAGGCAATTATGTCTTCTAAAAATATCCCACAGGTAATTTCTCATTTACAAGATACGTTGTTTTTTGCTCTAAATGACTCTGCTAAGTAGGTACTCTTAGATGACTTAAAACTAGTGAATTCAGAGTTTATTCTCTTTCCACAGAAAGTGTCTTAGGGTTACTTCTAATCAGATTCTTCTGTTAATTATGGGAATACACTTTTACTGTAATAGAGATAATTTACCAAAGAACAAGTGTTTTTAAAAAGAATGGGCACCAAGTAATTGTTTTTTTTATAACCATATTCTGGAGAAACTCTAGAGTGTGTATGAGGAGACATGTACAAGAAAGTTTGTTGTAGCATTGTTTGCACAGTGGAAGTTAAAGAGCAGGCTAAATGACCACTGTGGAAGATCGATAATACAGTTTTTAGCTGTTAAAGTGAATGAACTAGAATTGCATGGATCAACATCTCAGAAAATACTTTGAGTAAAAACAAAATAGTGGAATGTAAAAAAAATAAAATTTTAAACTTTCTAAATTTTTAAAAAATAGTGGAATAAATATATAGCCAATTACTATGTATGTTAAGCTTAAGTACATCAAATAATACTGCCTGTTATTTATGTCTAAACATGCACATGTGAATGATACACTTAGCTTTAAAATAATGGTCACCTTTGAGGTGAGAGGGAGGGGAAAGTGGTCAGGAGGAGGTGTGTAGAGGCTTCAGCTATGTCTGAAATATTTTATTTTGTTATTTTTTATTTTTTTAAATATATATATTTTATTTATTTATCTATTTATTTATTTATTTATTTATTTATATTGTTAGAGTGAGAGGAAGGGAAGGAGAGAAACATCAATGCGTTGTTGCCTCTTGTTTACCCCCAAGTGGGGACTTGGCCTGCAACCCAGGCATGTGCCCTGACTGGGAATCTAACAGCTGACACTTTGGTTCGTAGTCTGCGCTCAACCCACTGAGCTACACCAGCTAGGGCTGAAAAACTTTATTTTTTTAAATCTGAAAGTAAATTGGGTTGAATGTCAGGATTTATTAAGACTTGGTATTAGGTAGAATGATGTTTATTTTGTTATTCTCTAATCTTTTTTGCATGTTTGAAATACTTCATAATACTGATGCTACTCCTTTATGCTTTATTGTATTTAAGTTTGTTGATTTTTACTAATACTCTAATTAACTAGTCTTCACTTGCAATTATGTCTCTTATTTTCTGTCAGAGTATGTTATTATTCACTATATATATTTACTGTTATGCAGTAACTTTGCATATCTCTGTGCTTTATTTATCTAAACAGAAAATTCAGCTTTGCTCAGTTTTGCGTAGATGGCTCTTCCATTATTGGGTATGAAGTTCTTAATGTGACCTTGGGCAGAGAGAGAGCAAGCCAGCAAGCAAGTGTGCGAGAGCGAGAGCGAGAGCACTCTCTGTAGGTCTTTACATGGCCTTCTTTGGGTGTCTCTGTTTTCTTCTTGGGCTTATCAGGACATGCTTGTCTTGGATTTAGAGCCCACCTGGGTAATTCAGAGTGATTTTATTGAAAGATCCTTAATTACAGCTGCAAAGGCTTTTTCCAAATAAAGTCACATTCCTAGCTACTAGGGATTTGGGTATGGACATACCTTTTAGGGGGCCACTTTTCAACCCACTGCAGACTTCTGTTACCTGGCTATCTCATTTTTTGCTCTCTCGGTTGATGTAGTTTTTGTGGAAACCACATAAAACATCGACCAAATATTTACAGAGGAACTGCCGCAAGTCAGGCACTGCTGGTGACCCAAACCCGGGTGGTGGTGGGGGGTCTTTGTTCCTGTGGAATGCACAGTGGGAAGTGCTTTAAAAATCAGGTCTTTTTTTTTTAAGTTCAAAGTGTCATATGTTAGAGATAAGCAATACCTGCCTATGGTTAAAAAAAAAAATCTAAAATACCTCAAGGGCATGTGACTGAATGCCTTCCTTTTGTCTATTTTATTTTTGTTTCCTAAAAATTTTAACATCAGTATTCTCTTAATTTATTTTTTTCTCCTTCACTCCAAAAGGAAGT